>LUCH01000290.1:81836-109601 GCA_013368495.1 Paragonimus heterotremus | reverse complement strand
TTACTCCTTGCTTATGATTATCCTCAGTGATGAGATCGGTTACTGACTGCACTCAACCCTGGTAGTAGATAAAAGATTTTAATCGTTCGCTTTTATTGACAAGAAGTGGAACAAACACACAAGACCTCAGAACTCTTGACAAACGTTTGGAACCCTGTGAAACTTCTCTCGACTTCCCATATCGTTTATTTTGAAGAGTAATATACACATCTTCGTTCAAGGTAAGAACAAATGGTGACACCAAAATTAAGCAACATATATGTAAAAAGGTGAATGTGAAAACAGGCTGTCTGTCAAATGTGAGATGCTGTTTAGTTGGCAACACTGAACAGTTAACAAGTCCTCTCACAAGAATAGCAAGCGTTAATAGACCAGTTATAAAGGGAAAAGTCATTTGTGCTGTATATAACAAACGGATTTTAGAATAGGAAAAAATACAAGGAAAAAGGATTAGAAAAGGTATGCAAGACAAAAGGTCAGTCTCACAAAGTCAAAAGCTCTTCAGGGCATAAAGGTGCTATCACAGCCAAGGCTCACGCATCGGGACGGAAAAGCGTCCTTCATAGTGAGAAAACTGTTAGACAGGTGGCAACACTTAACGCCAGGTTCCCCGCACAAATGTGTCGTAGAATTTTATGGAACCTAGAACAATCAGTAGACATAAATCCATGACTGCGTAACAGGGCAGTCCCAGTCGAGGAAAAGCGCTACTTGAAGAAGGAAATATAATACCGCGAAAAGAGTTTATCACAAGTGAATGAGAAAGGGTTCATATCACAGCCCAAAGTATGGAAGACCGATCGAATGGCGGCATTGTTAGAGTCGGTTCCGTACTTCGCTACTTTGTCCGTCCAGGTGAGTTGACTTCGGTAGTCATCCACTATACTGACGTCAAGCACCACAGCAGCGCCATCACGAACCACGATCACATCGGGTTTGATGAACGAGCTCGCCGTTGGTGCTTGCAATTCCTCGAAGACTGTATAGCCCAGGTTGCACAGTTGTTTCGTCATGTCTTTCGCCATGTGTCGAGCACAACGCACGTCAGGAGTGATCCAGCATGATTGCAGAGCATGAGCAAGGCTTTCTGGTTGACCGCATTTGTCACCGCAGAGAACTGTGTGGTCACTTTGGCTACCTTGTGGATTTCGGACTTTAATCCGCAAGAGACTACATCTAAGCTGGATGGTACAAATAAAGATTCTGGGGAAGATGCGGTTTGGGCTAAACAGCCAACGATTAGAGAGTGGAGAGCGTGACACTTCCTGAAGACCACGGCCGACTAGCAAATGGTAGAGTTTATCCATCCACGCCGCATGGGCTTCCTCCTTGTTCGTCACCACTACAACCTGAACGCGTACTGGGATGTTCACCTCCCTCAAGATAGGGTCAAACGAATTATCTTTGACCACATTCCGCAGAACTGGACATTGACTGGAGAGAAGTCTCTCCACTCGAGATTTGCACGAGATGGGAATGGTGGTGGACAAACTCGTAATGCTCAAACCGCCCCAACCAAACTGGGGGTATGGATGTAGCTGATTGGTGTGTCTTTAGGAAGACGGAGAAACTACCGAACAAACTGGCGAACCGCACAGTCTGTAACTTTGAGCGTGTTTCGGTGGACTCGGCTCAACACCATTGAGTGATTCACCTTCGAGATCAGATGCTGTCTCAGAAGTTCAAGATGTTAGTGTGGCTTCAAGGGCACTTTGGTAGTTTCATCCAGCATCACACAAAGTTGCAGACGTTGACAGATGAATGCTTCCTCTTTCTAGGTGAATAGGGTACCGGGGTACGTCACCATGTCAGAGGAGCTTAGTAAATGGATAGTGTACGGGCTGAAGTGAATATACCCGACAGAGATAGCGGTTGCGTTGTGTTTACGGTCACCACGGATGACTATGAACTTAGTCATATGCTTGTTGATCTGCAGCCCGGATAGTTCCAGGGTACTAGCGGCGGCTGCAAGCTTCCGCGACAGACACGTAGAATTCTCAGCCAGAAGGATGGGGACGTCGGCGAAGCCGAACCCGCTAACCAGTGTATCGTGGAACTGGTAGCCAACTTCCGGTCGAGATAGTGCCAACATCTCATACATTATCATGATGAACAGAAGCAGATACTTCCTAAGTATAGGTTTGCTAGCCTAGAAACTATAACGACACCTACGACTAAACATGATACATGGAATTACCAACTAGATTCCTAAGTAATGTTTCCAAACATACTGTCATTTCTATTAGCAACCGTAACCAGCACTCTACGGTCTAAGCTACCACGATCACCGCAAGCTTGTTTTCTCGTTTTTGTTGCACATCTGCTTTGAGCGTGTTGCAAGGTGGCGTTGTAATATTGCAATTTACGTGATTTCCTCCTTTCTACAAGTTCCTAAGAATTTTTACAACTGAAGTCACTCTTACCTGTTGGAGGTTCAAACACTCTGGTCACTTGTCTGTAAAGATCACTGTTGGTTTCTGTATGCACATAATCATTATATTCGTACGGATGATGGCATTCCTGTCTAAGAAGTGCTGGTATTTGCAGGTAATCACAAACGGATGTGTCTGTCAGTTCAGTTAATCATACTCTGACTGATTATGTTGTTATGGCGCACAAAATATGAGCCGTGATCATTAGTTGAGGTATGATTTTTTGTTGTTGCAAGAATCAGTAAAGCAGGTAAACGGCTCGATTCTTGTTGCTCAAAGAGAACAACATATTCGGTTGTTTCACAATAGGAATTACCCATCAGTAATTATTCTTTTGTCCAAATGACTCATTGCGGTTGGCCACAATCCACACTTTCAAACTGGAGGTCATTCATCCACTCGCCCCAAACACAATGTGGTTGTCTCGTTGAATACAATTTAATTAGTGTCTGATGACTCATCGATTACAGGATTTACATTCACACAATGGATCGATAGGCAACTGGGTCAAATAACCAAATTGGTTTGTTGTCTAAGCCTTGTTGTAGGGCCGTCGTACAGTTAGGACTGCCATTAAATGGCTCAAAGCAGACATACGGGAACGTAACATTCTGTTAAACCAAGCCTGTTAGAATGTTTATGAAGTTTTGTTTAGCTCGCGAGTTTAGCTGAAAATCCCTCGTTCAATATGCATTGCCGAACCATTGATAATGATTTGATTTCCCAAGGAAGGATGGGTGTACTCACCGCAAACAATACCCCTGTTTGGACAAGGTCAGAGGCTGGTATCTCAATAACTCCCAAGTGAGAACATTCCCATCGATTGACCATGATGAAGATGATTGTTCCAGAGAAGGGTGGATTTAAAAGTTACGTTCTAGTTTGACGTTTCCAGTTCACCCTTCCTACTTCAACAAAAACAGAAAATTCCATCGAGTAAATAAGTTCATTTTCGTTGAAACATTTCAGTAGTGGTTATTACTTCTTCCTTCCTTCAATGTGAAGGTCGTGAAACTGGTACTGACGTTCAAGCTTCATAAATAAAAGGGTGATAGTATAATGTAGTAAGTGTTTTGGCAGATCTTCAAAAACGCCAGAGTCTATTTAGTGATTGGTGTATCGTATTCTTCCACCAGGGCCTTGAAATGTTCGTGTTCACACAACACTTGGCTACTCCATTTGCGTGTTCATGAGACTCCGTTTTCTACCATGGACTAGGTACAGCCCTGACAATGTGGGTCCATCCAACAAGTACTGACAAGTAATCAGGATCTTGCTCAGCACTGAATACCAAATGTTCCCCAGTTGAAAGGCAAACTCCGTGATCTACGTAAGAAGTGAACACACCCGCGAAATTACTTAATTAGCATTCGCTAAAAGTGTGAGACTTGACAGACCCCAAACAAATCAAGGTATACTCCATCTTCTCATGATGGGCGTTCACGAGCTGCGAAATAAGTATATATCAAGCTATACCCATAAAGAAGTCGGACGTAAGGAATATTGCTAGATAACCCCTTAATGTTTTATCAATTATGAATCTTCATGTCAGTGATAGGCCATTTACGTACACAGAACGGAGTGGTAGTTACATAATCGGGTCATCGAGCACATTCCAGCCTGGGTTCGCAAAAAGCACACTGATACCACAATGTCGAATTCAAGTCAGAATATGACAAGTCAGAAGGAACCGGTGTCATCGATCGCCCGACATTTGTTATTATTTCGACCCCAATTGAACCTGGAAAAGACCCTTCGGATACGTTACGCAACAGAAACTCGAAAACTTCTCCGGTTCGCGGAGGCGGTGGTAATTAACAAACGGAGGCCACCTGGCTACGTACGGAAAGACTTGTTCATCAATATCACATTGTCCTGGTAAGTGATGCCCCTGGATTTGTGGGTGTGTGCATGTGTTGTATGGTTTGTTGACCTGACCTTTTCTGCTACCTTGGCGTGGTGGTCAGGCCTATGTGCTGTTTTGATCCGGAAGGCTGTGCTGACTGCGACCTCGGTCGTTGCCGGTTCAATCATGTCAGGGAAGCAGCCAGACAAAAGGCAGATGCGTCGTTGTGCATGGGGTCAGTGTTGTGATTTGGTTCGGTTGGTAATTTTCTTTTTTGCCTGATATGATTCTTTGTATGTGTGACTGATCTGTCTGCGCAGTATTGTCTATATGTGAATGTGCCAAATCTCTTGGGTCGTGACTGTCGAGCCTGTTCTGGATGGTTGATGCTGATGCGTATGTGTACGTGTGTCACCTGCTGCCTTGCGAAACAGGCTTTGAGCCAAAGGCTTTGGTTGAGGGCCCCAATCGCTCTCATGTCTAGGTCTGGGCCTCCTGGCAGTATCCTAAGCCAAAAAAACCATGACTTTACAACATGAACCAGATACCATACTGCATCGGCCGTCACGCAGGATAAACGGGGTCACCCTATCTGTTGCACATGACAGGGTGGATAGGCGAAAATATGCTACTGCCAATCACTCACCCTCATACTGTCCCCCCACTATTAATCCTCGAGCAGATAATGCGCACTCAAGTTTCAGTAGCCCGAAGAACAACCTGACACAAGCTCGAGGACGCAAGACGTTCTGCGTTGGAGCATGGAATGTGCGCACCCTGCTGAGTCGATGCAGCTCCAGCGGACGGCCAGAACGGCGCACTGCACTGGTCGCGATGGAACTGCATCGCTATGGGATCGACGTAGCAGCCTTGAGCGAGACAAGGCTTGTGGACCAAAATGAGTTACGGGAAGCAGGTGCCTGGTACACCTTCTACTGGATAGGTTACCCGATAGACGGTACTCGTGAGCATGGTGTCTGTTTTGCAGTCGTTGATCGCATCAACTCTTTGATGATAGGCGAACCGCACAACATCTGCCCTCGAACGCTGCCTATGCGTCGCGATTCGGTCGAGGTAAGTGTGCCACATTTATGAGTGCTTATGATCCGATTGTGTGTCACACTGATGATACAAAGGATCAGTTCTATGATCAACCGTCAACCACAATCCAGTCGTTGCCGGTGACTGATCGACTGTTTGTTTTGGGTGAAGTAAACGCTCGAGTCGGGCGCGACTCGGTAGCTTGGCCGAGAGTCTTCGGACCATGCGGCATTGATTCAGTCAGTGAGAGCGGTGATCGTCTGCTCCGCCTGTGCGCTACTCACGAGCTGGCTATCAGGAACACTCGATTGCAACTGGATGCGAGTTACATCACAACGTGGACCCATCCACGAAGCGGTCATCCCCATTTGTTTGATTAAGTGATGTTAAATCAGCTTCATTGGCTGGGTCACGTCCGGCGGATGGGCGATGACTGTATTCCAAAGCAGGTGTTGTATGGACAACTGAAATCAGGTAAGTGAAATCCTAGTGGTCAAAAGCGGAGGTACCAAGATGCTGTACAGGTAGGTGTTTCACGTTGGAAAATTGATTTTAAATGTTGGGAAGACTCAGCGTTGTACCGGACTGCCTGCAGTAATGCGATTCGGACGGGCGTTAGCGAGTTCAATGGGCAATAATTGCGTGGCCGATAACGAAAACGCGTGGTACTCAAGGGAACCATCGGTGCCATAGGTCGTGGTGTCATGACTATATAGCGCTGCGATGTGTGCGGCCGCGAATGCGTTCACCGTTTGGGCTTAGTATGTCACCAGCCTACTCATGGTGCACCGTCGGCGAAGAGACGACGAGTACGTTAGGCTCAGGTAGGTCATACCATCATATCCATTCTACTTTTAATTATTGCATCGACCAAGATTATGGTCGTTTGACAACAAATCCGCTCCTCTTTTTAGGAGGTCGGGTATCTGCGGTCTTCTACCTACTGTTTTCTTGGGCTTTGTTGGTGTATTGAATTATGAATCGTTTGCCTGATCTTTTCGTAGTTCTGCTTTGGGTTTTGGTTTTTAACTTTATTTCCTCTAGTATGCATTACCATGCAATCGTATTCTGAAATGCTTCTTGTATTACATTTTACTTATCTCTCTTCTTAGTATAGATCTCACCATTACAGTCTCTCTCTGTTTATTTTCCTAGAGATAAGAGTTTCCTTTTTGTGCTAGCCATTCAACTGGCTAACCAGCAATGGCCGGCTGGACACAAAGGCTTCACTCACATACCTACTGGTCTTATTCCTTCCGGTATACACCGGACACGTGTTGTGTGAGTGGAACCGCAAGTGGTGCGACGCAAGCCACTTGGGGTGATGGTTTAAAACGTAGGCATACTTTGGCTTGGGTCACTGTGACAGGCTACTCCGTTTCGGATGCCGCCAACTATGGTTTGTTGAGTTCGTTGTTTAGCTTCACAATGTCCATTGAACTTTTCTATACAAACCTGCAGACTGCAATATGTACCCGATGAGATGCAATAAAATGTGCTCAGGAGATACACTGTGAAAAAACTGTTTCCGACTTGTCCTTTCAAACTTCAGATATGTTCGAATGTCTTCCGTATGTTATTTTTCAACACCCAAATAGGATTAAACGTTGTACGTTATAAAAAAAAAGCACACAGTAAACCTATCTACTGTCCGTGTAGAACATGCGTTCCACCGACCCTTAAGAGGGGAAGAGACATATTTCGTCGAAAGTCATATAAGCCTATGGCACTTCGCGTCTTTAAATACTAATTATCGCGCATCTATCCTATTGACATCGCTCTCTGAGTTCACCTAATTCTGTCACCGGTCCATGTACGTTACTTAGACCGAAGTGATATACTTTTACATACTGACAGGAAAGCGCCACTTTCTATACTCACTTATTCTAACAATCAGTCGTCAACGACTGGTCTTATACCTGATTATTCTACTGATAACAGCCAGCTTACTCTATTTTATGGTCGAGCTTCGTGGGTTCAGGGTGCCATCCTGTTCTTGTTTTTTCTCAATTTACCTAGTCTCCATAACATTTCGTGGTCACACGATCATGGCTACGTATGCATATACAGTGGTGTTTGATACCAAATTCCCTACTCGATTCTCGTTGTCCGCCCCACTGGACAGTCTGTTCGAACAAAAAATAAATTCACAGTCCATCAGACTGTCTCCCTACTCATCTAAATTTGACACCGCTTGCTTATCACTCGTGAAAATCGGGTAATATGAGAGACTTCTAATATTTGCCCATTCCTTCATATAAGTGACAAATATTCTCCTCAAAATCCGTCCGTTAAGTACCTAGTGAATTACTCTTAATAACTAAAAGGCGTAGTCAGTCCATAATACTGATGTTTTCACTGCAGTAGGAAAGCTATCGTTTTATGTTCGACACAAAAATTTGCCTTAACTAATCAGTCGATATGTCATTGTATGTGCTTTATACATTCTGCTTGATCGTTTAACCATTTGCCTCGCTCTAGTGGAATTTTCTGTAAACACTTCTTTCAATTCGTTACACCTGATCACTTTGTAATGTGCAGAGATTCTGAAGCTAAAATTGTCTGGCATAATTTGCTGTCCCTTGAATTGGAAACTTTTACACGCATTTCTGCACAATCTGCCGGATTTATTTGCATGCTACAGTTCTCAATCTTACTCATTTGCAAACTTGATTTCTTTATGCATTCCTCAGTTAACCGTGAAACTGGATCAATAGCACCTTTCAGTTGGAACTAATTTTGCGGGGTTAGTAGACTAACTGTGAATTTCGTTGTACATGTTACTGTCGTGTAACTCAAGCTCACTAAGATAACCGGCTTTAATTCGTTGAAAATTTGAGCATACAATATGCTGAAAATTCACCTGTCACCGTGCACAAATTATACTATTGAACAGACTGTTTTTTTCATAGTTACAGGTGTTGTTGGCGCAGTACCTTTCGAAGAATAAATGTGCTTTTCCCTAGAGGTTGGACATTGTTTTTCTGGCTACGTCACTGGTCTGGCCACATAGAAGTTGAGGGATAAAGTTACTTTTTTCATGAAACGTTGACAGTCATCTACTACTAGTGTAGTGAGAAGTAGCGATCGTAGTATACTATTCACACTACTCCTATTCAGCAGTGGGGCCAGAGCATAGGTTTTGACATTAAAGTAGCCGCAGGAAAGATACAAGAAGAAACATCGGAGTTCACCATCCCATGAAATGGTTCTTGGTACGTGGAAGAACTGAGCAATGGCGTCTATGGGCCCAGTACCGTACGCAGGTGAGTGTATTTGATTGTTGTCATGTTTAGACGCATAATCCATTTGTTGGTTTCCTGAATGAATAATCCTTGCATCATCCACGTTCTTGGCTCACAGCACTGGCAATGAGATGCAAACATCCCAGTGCTTTGGGCAGTTCGGTGGCATTCCCTTAAAACGAATCATAAGACATAGACAGCTATTTGGCGTATTCCCATGAAACCATTCTCAACATCTACCGTGCAAATGACAGCGTTTCCCGCTCACTCTGGATCCACTTCCCGCAATCGTGTAATGTTCGACTTTTAAGTCAGTGCTTTGGTTTCCACAGGTTTGTATACATGTATATACTGTGTTGGAAGTATCCTGTTGATAAACCTCTTTTTTGTCTCCCTAATTCAAATGGTTATTTTGAAACGTGCAAAGCAATCCGAGGACCAAGGTGTATCGACATGAGTCTACCGGTATGTCAGGCTTCCCATCACACAAGAAGTGATCAGATCAATACTTCGTTTTTGAACGAGCTTAAGAATAACAGCTACTGTCCTGAACAGTAACCTGGACACTGTAGCGGAAACTATTCGTGAGATGAGTAGGAAATTGGCCCACAGTAATAGTACATATGTTCGAGATTTGTTGCTACCAGTCCGGCCACCGTTTTAGGCGAATTAATGCCAGCACGAGCAGGCTATACAACTAGCCAATCCGACAAAAGTACGTTTTAAATAACATTCAATCTTTTCCAACTTAAACAATACCCTGTTTTAGAGGCTTTCATTCGGAGACTTCTCAAAATGTCCTAGCTCTAAACAGAAGCCCATTCGTTTTGTCATTTTTAACTGACAAAATGTGTTGATTTTATTTGTAAATTTTTTTGCAGGTCCAGTTTTTGTATCTCATAAGTCAACCTCAAATTTTACCACATTGGTCGTTAATCCTCATAGCTGTTCGGAAAGATTCGCGATATATCCCATTCAAGGGAGACTGTAAAACCCAAACAGGAGGACATGGATATCATAGTAAAATGTCCCGTTGTTCAGCCCTCCTTAATTTAGATTGTAGTCATATCTCAACTTGATCGGTTATATTGTTTTTCATATTAAGATACATCACAATGTATTTCCGTCTTTCGTGTTTTCAACCACGTCTTTATTTTGTTTGTGTAAGTCTAATATGTTCAAAACAGTCGAGTTCGTTCTAACACTCAAACCGTGCTTTCCACTTTCTGCTCACCTGTTTCTAATGAAGTGGGTACATTCGCTCTAGAAATGTCCGTCCTCTCCTGATGCTGATTTATACACTTTTTGTTTGGCTCGATCATTCTATATCCAAAAAAATTAAACCGCCAGCAGAATCTGGCCGAACCACCTGAACATCGTTCACAGTCGATCACAACTGTCGCATTTCCATAAACTTCACATCCATCCCTTTTCAAAATGAAGCAGTGTGCTAGAATTTCCATCTTATCAGAACTTGTCACTAGTACGTATCTTTGTCACAGCCAGGACTAGAAATCCGGCCATGATTTCATGAGGCAACCGTGATGACCACTGTGTTATTGATGGAAACGTCGGTTGTATTCGTTTGGGAGTAATGCTCGGATTGTCCCATCGCCTCGATCAAGAAAACTGTGTCTCGTCAACTCCAGCCGATGGCACCACAACTGGGACATCTATTCAGGTTTCAAACAGAAGTCCAACTGACTTCGTATTAGGCACGACCGAATTATTATATGTGGGCGCTCAACCACTTTCGCTTGTGAGTGATGATCAAGCTGCTCAATCACCTCAAGGGGAGACACAGTAACTGTCCTCTAAACTCCAGTCGACGACCCCTCGACTAGGACTTCTCTCAAAGTTGGAATAACAGAAATCATTAACTTGTTGAGCGGTATTTGATTAATGATGAGTAGTAGGGGATTTTGATTTTCATATAGGTTGACCATCACCTACAATTGATCAGTGTTCTAATTCGGGCCGTGGTGATGATATGTACTGCTGACGAGCTCTAATGAGAGTGAAACCCACTTCTTGTGCTTCTGCCGTTCGAAAGGGGCCGACTGGAAAGTCTATGGGAATGCGACAGCTACGATCAGTTGTAGATGATGTTCAGTCTTTATGAAAATCAAAACCCCCTTACTACTAATCAGAAGTCACATTGTTCAGTGGTACTTGGTTACTGATAGGGAGGTGGATAGAAAGATAATGTTGGTCGATACGGTTTAAACATTTTGTAAGTGGAATATTGATAGGTACGCAATAACCTTAAGTTGAACAGTAAGCAAAAAATAGTTCCTAATCTTCTCGCGGTTTTGGAAATGCATGTGGAATGTTGCGAGTTGAAGTGTTTTTGATTCACTTTCCTGCTTATTTCTTAACCGACCACCTTTTGGACTACTACGTAATATATACTTACCAGTTCTTCCCTTGACGCACATGAGGCCTTGCCAACGCTACCGTGAAAATGTTGACCATGCCAATCGAGTTCTACGTTTTTGAACAGTGTGTCTCGATGGCTGAGACCTTCAGTTATCAACAAAGATGATTACGCGATACCACCCTTAAAAATTATGGTGTCCTCATGGGATAACACCGATTACTAAAGTTGGAGTTATCAAAACAGTTATTGTGTCTCCAATCGAGACGATCGGGCACTCTGAATACTGTTCACACAAGATTGTGCGTTTAACTATGATTGATCGGCCATGTCCACTATGAAGTCACTAGCGTTGGGGATAACACGCTAGTCTCACAAACACGAGGGTTAGAGTGCAAACTCAGAACCGGACGAGGATATGCACCACAGGTGAGTTCTAATAAGAGCAAAACCCGAGTCTGATATTTTGTTACGAATTGGGCCGACCGAAAGGCTTATCTGAATGCAAGGACTGTGATCGACTGTCATTGATATTCAATTTGAATTAATGTGAAAACTAATAGAGTCATAAGGATCATGCTTCTTATGTGAACGGCTATCATTTCTAGGGCTCCTTAAGCATTGAAACTGGAATGCAGTTGAGTTCTTGTCAGCTGACCTACATTTGTTAGCTCTTTCGTGTGTCAAGTTAACCGAAATTCGCTGTATACAGTTTGCTTTGTAATGCAAAGGACATTGGTTTCAGTAGCTTGAAGACTGGAGGGAGATGGGACCTAATCGAACGAGAGTGACGAACACGAAGTGGCTGGCGAATTGACCTTGACCGTGCCAACCCAAGTGACTGGTGAAACCGGTTACCAAAAGTATAAACCATAGAAACTTTCAGGAACTTACGCAAATAAACTATCCCCTTTTTCTGGTCAGCTGAAAGCCTGTTTGTTGCTTTGACTGTTCAGGTTTACCCAAGTTATTTCATTCAGTAAACAGGTCTTATGTTTACTACCACAGATCGATGTCTGACTTGGGTTTATCTGACTACATGACCAGTTAGGTGTATTTTCCTAAGTTAATTTCCTACATAGATGCAAACGGTTTGGACTATTATGGTGAAGGTGACCAATCACACCGTACTACTCGCCAGTAGTCAGGCAGAGACATGTACTCGGGAATTGAAGTAATCGGCGAAAATACAAGAAGGAACACTACAGTGAACACTGGCAAGAAATAAAGTATTTCATACATGATCTTGGTATTCACAACCGTGGCCTCTCGGGATTACTATTACGTATGAGTGTTTCTGTGCGAGACAGTGTTGGAGAACATACCTCTGGTGTTGATTTTGTGTAAACAATCCTTGTGCCATAATCTTTCTTGGCTCACGGTACTATGAACTATAACTGTATGATTACTAGACTCCCACCGCACTGACGTGACGGTACAGACTCGTTATCGAATTTGAATTCATGATACATCACGTTAAAAGGATGATCTCGAAAATCTATAAACCAAAAGTTCACACAGCAGGAGCTGAATTTGTTTGCTTTTAGCGAAGTGAACTGGAAGCAGAAACACAGACACACAAGACGGTAAACACACGATTGTAGCTAGTACTTATTGGACTTACTCAACATTCCTATTCAGATTTATGTTAATTATTGTCGTTACTTCGCCATATAAAATGAGCTTCAACACGATCACACAACCAGATGTTTGTTTGTCAATTGGTTCGACACAATCTACTTTACATTCGTAATTGTGTAGCTAAACCGTACGAATGCACACTGATGTTCAGGCCGGTCATGATGTCGATTTCAAAAGCAGTTGCGATAAAATCTTAATCTGGCTGTCAGATATTTAAGTCGTGACTCAAGGAATGGCCTACTGGCGACCGATTCGACGTTGTTTTAAGATGTGGCTTCAAGACTGATCAACACAGCGGTATTACAGTATGACCATTTTATAGTCCAGTTATTTGTTCTGTAATGAACCCAGCAAATTACATCTCTGGATATGCAACGTACTATAATCAGTTAATGACAACCTTATGTTTCAGATTATCTGTATGACTCTATGAATACGTACTAACTTATTGTGGAGGTCAACAGTCCGTTTGTGGCCTCTTCACTATTGTCTACGTGAAAGGTTTATGTTCAAGTATCATTCTTATGGCTATCGGAACTCCACAGTTCCGATTGATACAGTCCTGTCGTTAAATGAATTAGGTTTGAAACGGAAGCTCCGGACGGCAATGGAAGAAAATCTTAAGGAGAAAACACATCAACTAGCCATCATAAATCAATCCATTTTGAACAGCCAACGTTCCATTACTCAAGCATATGGTATGTGCAATGTTGACCAATCTTAGGAAAGAAAGTTTTATGAAGGGTGGACCATAAAGCAATCAGTTCTTTGGCAAAGAGTACATTGCTCCTCTTTGCGGAGACCTCACTCTTAATAACTACCTCAACATACCATACTGACATTTTTCCTCAGGTGTGCCATTCTCTTATCATCAGCACGGTGAATTATATTAAGGGGCGTGACTTTATGTTGAACGGCTTAGTGTTTAGGTCTGTGATTATTGTAAACAATGGTTCGGCGATGAGCTATTTAATCTCCACGGTTCATGTTAATATGTACCAGGATGAGGTTGATATACCAGCTCGCTGTCTGTAAACGAGGATTCGGAGCTATCTCTGATAACCCAGTTGCGCCTCAGCTATTTGTAACGTAAGCAAAGCGGCTGACGCACAAAAGATGCCTACACAGTATGGGGATTGAGTATCTGGACTTCACTACGTGTTGCCTATGTTCTGTAAGTTCACACGATATGTCACTACTGATGTGTTCACATTTTGGCATTGAGGCCGCTCGGATTGCAGAAATGGTTAGAAGCGACAGTTTCTACAAAGGAATAGCTGGAATGATTGCATTAAACAGGAAGTTACCGAGGCAAAACTGTAACCAAGTGCTAAAATTATAACGTAATGCTTAGGTTCACAGTGAGAGTAAAAGTTGATCAATTATTTTCGTTTGCTTCTCGGGAAACATGTGAACTAATGCACATCCGGCAGAATCTACGAACACTTTATTGACATCTACTCAAGCAAACGAAGTTGGGAAATGAGAATAATATAGATTCTTTACAAATCCCTAAACAACTTTTCTAATAACGGTGAAAAATGCTAGCTTCTCTTTCTCGTGGATGTCCACTTTAGCCAAATACTACACCTTAAAACTGTAAATAATCTGAAATGTCACGTGAAAAGGAATTAATTTCCAACGGTTATAAGTTATCCATGTTTTCAGGTTCAATATCTCAAGATTAGTTGTAGTGTATTGGTTTGTGATGATCGTGAAATATAATCACAATTTCCTGCTCTCGTAGCGGTTACCAGTAAACGGTTGAGATACATCATTTATCCTACAGGGACACGGTAGACGTGAAGATGCTAACCTCCCCATTAAAAATGATGTTCATGGGGCTGTCGGCCAATAGGATAAGATTTCGGCTAATAACGCAACGGATTACCGGTTCGAACCCGTTCAGAGCATATTCGTCTGGTGAGCCCAAACAAGAATGAAACCCATCTTAGAGTATCTGTTTGAGGGTGAAACTTGACATATAAACAGATGACTTTAGTCCTTCTGAGTGGACGTATATTCAGAGACTAAACAAATGTAAAAACTCGTCAGGTTTAAGTTGAGAACAGTGAAATGTCACGTTGGCTGAATGCAAGTAAACTATCCTACCGTCTATTTTGTCCAGTTGTGTAATTATAGGTCTGAACATGATCAACATTTTTCCATTACTGTGGTACTGCTTGGTAATACACCAGATCAGGTCCTGCTCCATCGAAAACTCGGTCTGTAGGATGATGCCACCGTTTATAAACCAGTTAAACAATGAACTGATCATGAGTCCACTCCACAGTCAATAATACTGTAGAATAGTTCAGTTGAAAATCTGCTCAAATCACATCTTACATTCACCTTGTAATACTCGGAATTAGGGACTTCGAATGGCCCTGGAAATCGCACTTGAATTAAAACCTCTCACGGAAGTAATAAGACCCTGTACCAGTTGACGAGACAAAAAGTCGAATTTATGAATGTACAACAGTATTGTAGAAATCACAACCTGTCGCTGGCTGATCGTATCGGCACATACAAAGTCACAAACTGTAAGCTAATTGGTGTGGTTCTAAACAAAAAAATTAGTGAACAACGGAAAGTGTAACATTTAGACTGTTTGTCCAATCCTGATGTGGTATTTTTAATGCGACGTCTGGATTGAACCCCTGTATAATCTTTTATTGGTTCAGAGTTTGGATAAGCGATGAATGAAGTAGATTTTCATCACAAACTTATCCCCTTACCTAAATCTTCCTATTCACGTTTGTCAATTGTGTTGATCTGCTCGGCGCATCAAACTCTTTCTGTACAGAACATTCCACTTCCTCTAGTGCTTTGCTTTTATTTCTTGCTAACTTTAGGAACCTCATACTTCAACACATTTTTGGCGGCCATGAGTATAACAACCTTTTTAGCCATAGGTGAACAGACATTCGTGATTTTAGAAAAACCGGGTCCCCTTGCACCTCCAATCTTGCTGGCCTTACTTTCATTCCCGCCGCACTATGTGAACAATAAACAAGCTGCGTAACTGTGTTTGACATGGTCCACATCGACCATCCTTGTCACTAACACTTGGTAAAAGAGCATGGTTGAGCTGTCTTAAAGTTGATAATTCCGAAATGATTGGACTTCCTTCAGAAACTAAGAATCTTAGTGGAATCAGCTGATTATCGTTAGCAATCACCGTTACGTTAGTCTCGTCTAGCAGAGCTAAACGATAAACAGTAACTCCGTGTATTTCGGTCGCCGTTGATCTCACCTCAGTATCAACGGTCATGCAGTCTAGTAGTGGTTTTGAGTTGATGAATTCGCCATTTCCCGTGCCTACAGTTGATTCATACTAATGTCCGGATTTAAGTTTGAGGCAAATGTGAGTAAACTATTGAGTCCTGGATTTTAATGGCAGTATATACACAAAAGTAGATAGCCGTATGGAATTTGTCTCTCTAGCTTAGTCCAAATGGCACCTCTGACCTTTGCAGGTTCCAGATGAACGAACTAATGATCGATCTTTCTTGTGAATGACCATCTCGCTGGTCACTGAATTTTTCACACTCCTAAGTTTTCAGAATCCGACAATCGAGCGAAACTGCTAAGTAATGACCAAAGGATGCAACAAAATCATAAGTTAATCAATGATACTAAGTAGTGGCCATAAATAATCCTAGTCGGTTGGTAGACAACAGCTTCGCCTTACAGGGAAACGGCGCAGCTGGCTGGATCTTAGTTCGACCATTGCTAAATACGGCAAGTCAATAGCAGAGAAAAAATGAATGTGATGCGATGGACAACAGAAAGATTAGCTAAGTTTAAACTTCTGCACTAAGTAACTACATCAGTGAATTTCACGGATTCGCTGGCTCCCGCATCTTGCAAAATCTTCAAATCTGCTTCCTTCTGAGGTGCAAAACGAATTACATGGAACAAACTTTGAATAATACGACTTAGCTGTGGTAAACCTGGATACTGCTCTTCTGTATATCACTCTCAGTGCTGGTGAATGGGGACTCGAACCTGCCGAATAAGTTATCAGTAAAGAGTGTTGGTTTCATCTGTCATACAGACAGAAAAATTACTTCCTGTAACCCTGTCACGTTCAAAACGATTGATTCGAACACTTTATGTCATGTGTGCTCACATCTGCTCGCACCACGATCATTAGTGCATCCTACGAGAGCTTTTTGTTTGGTGGCAAGCAGTTGCGTTTGTATTAAGCAGCTTAATCCGACTGAATGGAGAAATCAACAAAATCGTCTTATATGAAACCTTTTAATAGGTGAAGCAACTGACGTACTTCTGAAGACAGTCAGTGTCTTATGATGGAGCTCGGCCGTAGCAATGAATGTCACTTCTAAGTGATAATCTTGCTCAGCTCGGCAGAAACGTCCGTTGTTGAAACTGTTAGCCATCACATCTACATTAAATTTACATTGTAACAACAGACCTACCGAACTCTATTCCTCCATCTAGTCGTAGTATTAAATACAGAGTCTGGGGCATATTAGGCTTCTCCGGGACATGGACGTCACGTATAGCGACAACCGACAGATGATGTATTACCACGAAACGAGTTAGACCAAATCCCAGAATTCCGTGAGCCTCTATAGCTCAACGACAAAACTGTCTGTTGCACCATCAATGTTAGACTTGAAGCAATGAACAATGGTTGACGGATTACCGTTGTATTTGAATGCAGCCGATCTGTAAAGCCCCTCTGGTTCAGATTGCACACCAGGACGTCTTTCTTCTTCGGCTTTAGTTTGCACAAAATTAAGACAAACAGCTACTTATTTCCATCACTTTTAGCATTCCAAGCATTCTGTCAAACAGTCAAACATTTCTATTTTAATATCGGCGGTATCAACTTATCCGTTCTTGACATAACAAGAAGCAGGAAAATGTCAGTCAGACTTGATTCTTGTGGTATTTTATTGGATGGGAATATTACTTACTGATCAGTATCCTCGATATCACTAGCAATTCAGTTGTGTGACATTTGTGGTAGACCACAGGCTAAATATCACCAGTGAAAATACTGTTTCACCATTGTTTTCAGTTCGCTGTTGCACCCCCCTTTTGAGCCAAATATCCAAGTTTGTCGTCCACTTTTTACTGAAAGACATTGCTCCTATGAAGAAATTACAACATAGTACTAGAAGGCAAATCATGAAGCAAAGTTTTCTCTTTTAACCAGATAGGCTGCGCAAACTGGAATGTTTCTCAATACGATACCGGTATATTAAAGGAAACCTGATTTTGGTATATTTACTCCTCCATCAACCACAAAATCCTAACATGGATTCGGATGTATAAAATCGTTCTCAGCTTCCTTTCAGCTGTAATCTTCCCAGCAGTCCTATGAAATTCAGCGACATAGTTGTGTAATGACCGGCGATCGTGTGACTTCTTTAAGGATCCCGGCTGCAACCGTGTTTTCCCACGCTTGTCTGCTCTGTACGCATGATTCTGTGTACGCCTGCGATAGGAGGACGGACATGAACTCAGTGCAACTTTCTTCAGTCGTGCAACTAATTGCACGCAGAGAATGCTTGCCCATTTGTTAACGACTCATCTATTATTTCATTCTTCAAGGTCATTTGGCCCTAACCTTTGCCAGCGTTGCTTAACGCACTCGAAGGTTCCACGCACTTTTCACTTGGCGCGCGTTTGAGCGCCGCCGAGTGAGTTGTAGCCCGTCTCGCGCTTCTCTCCTTTTTCCTCTTGATTGTTGCCGTTGGTTCCAGACCAGGCTAGAACTAACTACTCATCATATTTCCAAACATTGTTGGAAATATACGCTTTGTTTCGAAACCCCGCTGCGTTCTCTAGTTAGATGCCTGTTGGGACAACGTTACGATTGCAATTCAGGAAAGGCGTATTAAATTGTTAGTGGACGAGGGTCTAGCGCATACCCACTTGTCCACTTCAGTTGGAATCATCCAATCCACACGATATGTCTTAACAATTTCATTGTATCTATTTTTGGAAAAACCTCGATTTCAATCGAACACAGTTTCCATATTCAGATAGACATTCTTGCTAGCTTTCGGCGGAGCTGATCAGTAATGGTTTCTCTTGCCACGACTAGAATTCCAACTCGGTCCATGGTTTTAGAAGGCCACCATGTTGATCACTACACCACTGATCTCATATTAAGTATGACCAAATTATAATATCTCGTGCCATGTCACATTTACTTGCCAGTAGTATTTAAGATGCCACATCAAGTCGACAGAATCCTGATGCCGCTTTAGAAAAAACAGATGGTTAGAATGCCTGTCTGAATATTAACGCCCCAAACAAAGGTGGATGGTTTCTAACTAAACTCATTAACATTTCCAGTCACACACCAATAGTTGTGGTAAAGACGATCGATTTCCAGTTACTTATTCAGGCTTCTGTTCCAGTTTTGATGAAGGAATCTTTCTACTTACTCTGATGAATGATGACTCCGGGTGACGCATTACAAAGTTTATAAGAGATCCAACTGCGGGAAATCTGGATTTCAGCTAGACTCAGACCAGCGATTGAAACAGTATAGTAAAACGCTGCAAACGCCTTATCTGCTGAGCTACAAGGCCATACCAGAAGATTAGAAATTTTCCAGTTGGTTTCATTCTCACGAACCTCAGTCTTACTGTGACATATACAGTCTACCAAATGATTCTAGGGGATCTCCTCGAACAGTTCACGCTGAACTAAGCCAACGCCACCATTGAGCATTGAAGTTGTGTTATCGGTAAGTAAAAAATTTATGTTTACTGAATTCTCAAACCTGCTAAAAACCTTACCAGTAGTACGAATATAAAACTGATCATTTCGTCACTCACCCTGGATACCATGTGACAGGTAAAATGTTCCTATTGCGTTATCGCGAGGTGAATGGGAACATCTTGGGGGTCGCTGGATAATTAGATACGTCAGTCCCTTTGTTTTGAATGTGAGGTTCAAATCAAAACAAGGCGTTATGGAGCACAGACATTTATCCATAACAAACCACAAGTGTTTTTATATCGTCATATTACTACTCAATCTGGTCTGTCGATAGTAAATGTTTTTATTTATGTGCTTCAATTAATCACCTCTAGTAGTGGACGGAAAAGCGAGCTGCACAATTTTTCTATCCGGACTACCATGATACCTTTGGGACACAGAGTAGTGACATGACATCAAAACGTTTTGTACAGGAGAGAACTGAGCCCATTGTGTTCTAGTTAAATCGAACATTAGACTTTACGAAGCCAAGAGCACGTCACTATGAACGACTACAGTTCAAGAGGCATTCTGGGCTGCTGAGATGCACTCCAGAGTGCACTTACTTCAGCTTGTCTGCTTTTTGAACGAAACTCTTATCTGTTGTAGACAAACTGGCAGATGTTGTCCAGCTCTGAAACTTTCATGGTAACGATCGACCTTCGAAGCACTATTGGTGTTTAAATGCTATTCAACGGTGTACTCTATGGACAGGCAGATGGTATGCCAATGAGATCCCGACTCACGCCCATCTTATTAGATATATTCATGGGAGAGATTGAACACATTGTGTTCCAATCTGTTATCAGTCACTTCAGCCAGTATCGTCAATATGTGGATGACATTTTCATCATCCATAGCTCTGATGTTAATCTGTGCACAATACTTGATACTTTCAACCAAACCCACCGGTCAATTACGTTTACTCTTGAACAAGATGTTGAAAGCGGAATATCTTTCATGGATGTTCATTTTCACTTATAGATAGAAGGCATTAGTCATTGCAAGATTTACCGAAATAGTATCTGGACAAGTCAGAACACAAACTTTCATAGTTTTGAACTCCTAGAAGAAAAAAAAATGAAACAGCGGTTTGCCTGACTAACTGATAAAATTTGTTCAGCGGATAAGCTAGACAATGAAGTTAGATTTATTAAGAACGTATTTCATAATAACGAAATTTTTTCAACTCACGTTCCATAGCTCTTGAATCAGTGATTCGCATACACCCGATCTACACTGTTACCTTGGCGAGATGGTCGGGCTTGTATATTGTTTAGATCCGGCGGACTATGCTGACTAGGACTCCGGTCCTTCCAAGTGTAACCTTATCAGACAAGCCAAAGAGGAGCAGTCAGACGAAAAGCAGTTACACTCATAGGATTGTATCTCGCACTAATGACCGCGTAAGAGTGTTTAGGTAGTGTGGCACGATCCTATGGGCATACAGGAGAACTATTTTTATAGTTGCGGCACTGCTGTCCTCCGTATCAAGCAGCGGCCCGAGCCACAGTACCTTTTGGTCAGGCTCATGGCTGTTATGATGATGATGATGACTCACGTACATCAAAAATCCTTGAATATATCAAGGTTTTATATCTAGTGGTTGATCTTGGTTACGGCATTTTACTGATGTCACGTGTTGATGTGCAGCATTTTCAACTATTAGAAAATTGTCATGGCAATAGAGGTAACGATGTAGCAGGCAATCGTTTTTGGTCACTTCTTCCCGAAACAATTCAACGTTTTCCTATTTTTTTGTCTGTCAGCTAAAATGTTTGGTATAACTCTTCTTTCCTAAAGCTCTCATCTCCAAACCACATATTATGGCATTTTAATGAATACAGAAAATCTAACGTTTCCCGATTGTACTCGATAGAGCTGTATCAAGATTTTAACAGTTTGCGTTGCTTATCAAACATCTTATCTCATTTCAGTTGCGTTCTGTTTCACTTTATCAGATCGTTACGTTGATCCAAATTACTCCACTCCCTGTGATGGAGTTTCTCAAAAATACCTATCTGGTCCACCACGTAACCTCCACAATATATCCATCTAAAGTTTGCTCCGTAGCAACAGTACACGACTTACTAAATTTCTGTTGGTATACTGTTCTGCTCGTGAAACAACAGTTAATCCATGAATTTTACATTGTCTTTCTAACAGACTCCTGGACCATTCCTGATAAACGTACTCACTCGACCGTACAACTTGATTCCTATCCTGTGAAGGAGAAGGCTTGATCATCAACATTTAGTGGGAACGAGTAAAAAACTAGAGCTTACAGGTATCAGATCACACAGCCACAATGTCATTGGCTAGTTAGAATAATGTCCAACCATTCACCCGACACTGAATCCGTTTCCGGAAATGTGATCCGAAACATTCCGGATCCATTCCAAACGGGTGGCATTCAGTTTACCCGCAAGCTTACACGATTTCAATGATGACAGTACCCCCCGACTCTGGACTGAGCGGTTTTGTGCGATTAGTTCTGCCTGTTTTGTTGAGAGGTTTGTCTCCCAGCACGCGATAAAAGATCAGATAGCTAAAAAACAGAATAGCTGAAGACTCACTTTATATCCAGTCTTCTATTTTCTCTCTCCACTAACATGAAACCATATAGCCCCTCCCCAATGAGTTTGTATAAGTACTGCGAAGTCAGTCGACAGGAAACCAGGTGTATAGCTAGTGTGGATATATGTGGATGTTCGTTGAAATTGATCCCATGGTCCCAAATTTGTGTGTATTCGAGAGTGTTATTTGTGGCAACTCCATAAGAAGGCAGGTTTTAAAATGCAATCAGTTTCTAATATTCAGCTGATCATTAAGACGGCAAGAAGACATACATTGCGAGATGCAAGCATTTCGTTTATTCTCATCAGTCGATTACATGGGGATGTGCTCCGCCTTCCTTTTTCGTAAGCTTCGGTCCGTTCTGTCAATGTATGAGTCACCGCAACTGCAACTGAACTGGTAGATAATATGAGAGGCAGAGTTTTTCCGAGAAAGAACGATCAGGACAGTGGAGATTCATCCTGCGGGTGGAAAGCAACAGGCGCAATTCCGCTGCGGGATATGCGCGATCAATGGCTGACTTTAACTTTCGACTTACGTCGGTGATATTGTAGTCACCTGTGTAAGTAAGGATGATAAAACCTGCTACTTTGGAAGTGATTGTGTTTGGGGGGTGGCCACTCGTTCTTTGCAATGAATTTCGATAAATTTGACCGGATATCCATTCGCCAGCAGAACACTCTCCAAGAGCTCCTCTTCAGCCACTAGATGATCGACTGTGCATATTTTCCTTACTCGGTGAAAAATGGTTCGCACTAAGTTACGTTTGTAAACCATGGGCGCGAATGAAGAGAATTGTAGGTACTGTCCACTCCATGTGGCTTTTCGATAAACAGACCTGCTAAGTGTATCGTCTAAACGTCTAGAAATAAGGACGTCTAAGAATGCTAGTGAGTTGTCGAGCTCTTGTTCATGTGTGACACGGGGATTTCGATGATCGCTGGGCTCTGCATTTAGGTTATAGTTTAACCGTTCTCTGATCACACTGTGCGTATTATATGCGTCCTTGATTTTGAAATATATCACCCCGAAATTTGATGCATTGTCTGGTGGTGATTCGTTAGTGTTATTGTCCAATGTAGCATATGCATTTGCGTTCACTCGTATGTCTGACGTCGTTACTATACTCCTTACTCAGTTGAATTTTTCAGTGTTTGTTCGCTGGTTGACATCACTGTGGAGTCCAATCGATGTTGAAATAATGCACAAGACCTAGCCATAAATTTACTAAAGCTGGACACGGACTCAAAGTCTGAACTGTCCGAGTTATTAGTGATCTATTAAAAATTACCGGCACACAAATTTGCTGGAATTCACACCACACCTCTTTTGTTTACTGTTTTAGGGTTTGAAGTGCACAATTTGATTTGAGAACTCAAACTGTGTTCAAAAAGTTGTATACACTAAGACTTCGAATTGCTAGCTTTGCCAAGATAGGCATCTTGTCCAACAAACTCGTGGTGGTTTCTAGAGTCCGACCCAAAGTAAGAGAAATCGGTTCATTGTGTCAGATTTCACTTTTAAAAGGAATAAACGAGCAGTTACGAGGATATAAGACGTTTACATTTCAGCCCACTAGTTCCTGCTTTCCGAGAAGCCAGCTTATTTCAATCCTGTACAATCAGACATCAGTGCAAAGACTAGCATCATTATGAGCAACTGTAAAAACAAACAGAGAGGGGGGAACTGACACATGCAATATAGAAGGTTGATCAGAAGACTTTTGTAGTGATTGCATCACAGCTCAAGTAGACAGAAAAAGTAGTAGATTTTACTGGATTGTTTCTCAGCCCTTCAGGTTAGGATCGAATTGCTTGGAAGATTTCACTAGGATGAGGAACACATTACTTTATGGACTAATTTTAACATAAACAGAACCCGTAATCTTCAAAACAATCGTCCTCTGAGTGGGGTACATACACTTTTTGCATCTTTGCGGGAACGCACAATTCTAGTAGGTGAAGGATAATTAACTCAGTCTACATTTAAAAACGATTGTAATAAGGATAACAATTAATTCAAGAAAATAGTAGTGGACTTCAATTTAGTGATAGTTAAATAAGTACCCAACGTTCGAGTTCGTGCGTCCGAATGAGCTTGTGCTGATTGGCTGACCGCAGCATTACTCCTCAAACAATTAGTTTACCGTGCGTTTTGAGGCTGATTGTTTTAAACTATAGAAAGAATCCCAAAACGTGACTAAGTTATAACTTATTTACGATTCACTCAGAAGTGCAAGTGGATTACACAGAAGTACTAAAATTGTTCACGACATATGAAAGCGTTCAGCACTTTTTATCATCAGTTTCATATCTTGGCAATCTTTCTGATAAATAATACCAATCATAATGGAATCCACCACAGTTAGTCACCGTTGACAAAAATGTGCTCTCTTAACGTGCCGTTCTAGTCAGATACAATAATGATAGACTGTATATTAGAGGAGTTCAAACGACCAAGTGGTAAACGTAAGGTTGAAAGCTAAGATGAAGGCCATTAATGGAATTCTGGTTGTTAGATGACTACCAGAAAACCCTGACGAGGAATGATCTGAAAATGATAGTAATAGCAGAACAACCCAACAACAGAGGCTGAATTACGACCTGAGGGAACACCCCTATTGCTAACCCCCCCCCTCCTCAATTACAACTCTAACGTTCGGTGGAAACTAGCAAACACTCACAGGTTGAAGTTGAATTGTACAACAGAGCATGCTGTCGTGTGGTTAACGTTATTTTGAATTTCGTTTGTGTAAGTCGTGTGCATGGCTTACTGAACCTCTGGCTCATACTTGTCTCTTGTTGGCTACTTTTACAGGACTATTGCTGGAACTTCTGCTTTAGAAGAACGTTGTCCCCCAATGTCTTCACGTTACCCCAAAGTTGGTTCACAAGCTTACGAGCATCAGAGTAAAGACATCCAGCTTGTATGTTACAGTATAACTGAAAACGAGTTTGGTTGCTAAATTGTGTTTTATTGATTGCGCGGTGAATTTTAAACCAGCATGATGAAACTTTGTGCCAGAGCATGGCTATCCACTTACCATAATTAAGTGAATAACGTCGGTCTCCACGACACATGCTAGTATGATGACAGCTACGTAGTGCACACAATATTGAAAGGTTAACATAGAAGGATCGTAACTATGTGTCTGTGAACAGGGCAGATAATAGGTTGAGACAGATTTACATATGTATTTATAGACTAGCAAGCCCATTTACGGGGATGTAGCACGAACCTGACGTCGGAAGGCGGCTGAACACGACAGGATCGGAGCAACACATTAGCAGTGGCTTTATTGAACACTGGCACACTGAGGTTTATAAACACCAAACAGTCGTCATATGTTGATTACGGGTCACTGGTACACGACATACGTATTCGATGAATACTTTCTGATGTTAGTGGGAATCTGAAAAGTTACGGTCACCTGTGAATTACAATTAGTGTCCAAGGTCTAAGCTGTACTTCACGACCAATGAAACAGTATATAGTTCGAAATTACCCAAGTCATAATATTATAGGTTGCCAGGCCTATGTGTTAGTAATCGGTTTTATTCCACATGATGTTTTGCTTATTAGTCATTCTGTAACGAAAAGGCGTTCAGTAAAACAATTTTTATTGCTCAACTCGCTGGTTCCCATGCCATTGTGCGCGCTCGTGTTTATAAGTCAGAATTCCGGTCCACAGCACAGCCGGGTTCCGCTCATATATAGTGTGCACTACTGCCCGGTTTGTGTATGTGATCGACGCCTTCGGTCGGGGGGGGGGGTTCCACCTGCCATTCTTTATCCTTTGGTCCGATCTCGTTGAGCAATAGTTCATCCTGTCGCCCGTGTTGTCCCCAATCCGATCGCTGTAAGCATTTGGACGCAACTTGTCGCCGCGTTGAGCTATTTCACCGAAAACTGGAATACTCATATCTCTGGTTTGGTAATCCTCTACAGTTCATGCTACATCATTTGCTCACTAATCCCTTGATTGTCGCCTACGTTTCATGGACAGTGGGTAGCAGCTGCCCCTCATTTCTCTCCCGTTGACAGTTAGCAGTTACGGACAGTCGCACATTTTGAAATTTGCCCATTGTACTTGGATAGCAGAGAGTGCCATCGATTGAATCTAAATCTAAGTGGACACGTGAGTCATAACCTCAGAGCAGAGGATGCGGTTGGACATGTGGCGCACGAACAGTATGAAACAGAACAGCGAAAGGCGAGTTGGTGCTTTTTGTCTGGTAGGCACACCTCGCACGATATAGACAGAATAGTGTTCGTATCATGATGTGCTATCTCTGCGTAGCTACTGTGTCTACGTAGAAGTGATTGTTGGTGTAGTAGCCTAATCAACCAAATAATAAGATTGATCAAAAATATGGTAACACCAAAAAATGTTTTAACTATAACGGATAGGCGCGAAAAGTATGTGTACGAATAAAACGGGAGACGTATCAATACAAATGGGACGAGTAACTGATAATTCAGAGTGCGTTGAATTGAATAAGCCACCACACGAGAGAAAGACAGCGACAGAGAGTAGGTTCGGAAGACGACTGATAGATAATTCCACACGCGACGTAGGATGACGAATGTTGAGTGTCGGTGTGCAAGGCTTACTGGGTCTTTGGCTCATGCTTGTTTGCGCTTTTTTCGTTTCACAGAACTGTTGTTGGAACCCCTACTTCGGAAGAACGCTCTCCCGCCGTGTCTCCATGTCGTTTTAAAGTTGGTCCACAAGTCTAACGGACAATTAGAGCATAAGTGGCTAACTTGCCTGTTACGCAAGCAACCATTACAGTCGTTAAAGTCTACTTTTCGTTTAACTTCTGGCCATACCCAGTTTGCACTTCAGCTCTACAATTCAACCTCAGTGATAGCAGCATTTCTCCAACCCGCATTACACAGCTCAGTAACCAACTCCATTGACGTTTTTATATTTTGTAATGGTTTCATCTACCCGAACCCAGGAGAGGCTCTGTTACTTTATTTTAGCCCAAGTGGGTTCCAAGAATGCGCTTGGTTTCGTTCTTCAACCGCCTCTTTCTTTAAGTTTCCCTACAGTAGCAGCAAAATAGCACCCATATTCCTCAATAATTATGACGAGCAAAAATAAAATACATCTTTTAAATCTGCCCCAGTAGTCAAAATTTGGTCGAGTGTGTGATTTCGCCTTACATCGGTCATTTACCCCACAGGATGGATTATCATTCGGCTCCAAGCCAAACCGTTGTGTTTGAGTATGGAAACACTGAAATCAGTGGTATTCGATACATGCTGAAATGGTAGACTGAGTTGGAAAAATAAACCTTCTGATGGTAATCACCACGGGCAAAGGAATCAGTAGACGACGAATATACTGACTGTTTTTACACGTAATTCCAAAACTCATGTAGCAGTGTATTCAAATGAAGTTATAATAAACTACCAACCACATCATGACCGTTTCAAGAGGCAGTTTGCTGTATTTTTCAAAGGTGACTGATCTCAACGGAATATGTGGCGCAGAATACGACCGAAGTGTAACTCAGTCGTGGGTCTTTCATAAATACATATATTTTCTGTAAAAATGGTACAGCGTATTACAGCAACATGGCCTGTTTTATATAGTTTGTGAACACGGTCATGTACCTCTGCCTTATCCACGTAGACATGCCAATATCGATTGCGTGGAGTCCACTATTTAGTCAATACACCGTCCACAATACTTCCCAAGAAATAACAAGATCTGTTGGTAAATGTACAAAGGCGAAGCTTTTCAGATGTTTCACAATTTTATTGATAAATGGATTGAGAATAACACAAGGTTATGAGCAAGTTGTAATACTCTACGTTTCAACCACCTCGGGTGGCCTTCCTCAG
>LUCH01000290.1:54988-76960 GCA_013368495.1 Paragonimus heterotremus | reverse complement strand
TCGTCATCATATTCAGAACCAGGTTGGATCGAGCGACGTTTGTTCATGAGTTTTATGGATGTGACGGAAATCCAGTTCTGTCACAGCTGAACAGCCCCATCGGAACATGCTTGTTCACAGCATGCTTTCAAAGCTGCGGCGATTTGTTCCCAATGTTCATTAGGATCCTTCATCTCACTCGAACTGGGCAACTTCTCCACTAACACCTTTTGGTAAACGTTCTTTACATCCTCATCGCTCGAATGCCAGTTAAGTACGTTGCATTTACGAGCGTAGGTCCTTTGGGCAAATGATAAAACGAAACGGGCACACATAACAGCATGGGTTGAGTCCAGGTGGTTGCTCCAAAAGGCACGACCATATTTTTGTCATACGGATTTGCGCAGTACGTAAAAATGTCAAACTAATTCCAAACATGCGAAGGTATTTAAGGTGTTTTGCCAATTTTTCTGTGTAACTTCTGGTAATGATTTTTAACGGCATCATTAGCGCGAACTCCGGGTGACTAATTTAAACAATGTCAAAACTGCTAGCCAGTTAAAGGAAAAACTCACCACTCGTGTCTAACATCCGAAAAACTGTTATCAGTGTTCATGTTAATACGTTTAGGTGGTAACTGCGAAAATTTCCGTTTCTTTCACGCAACACCTCGGTGGAGAAAGTAATGAATTAAAACGCGGATAACTAACCAGGGATATTCATCGCCTGTGAACCAATACACGTTATGTCTTTCGTAATAGGGGCACTAACCAGCTAATTTTGTGACAGTTCATTTGTGAGATGGTTGGGTGAATGAATGATGCCTTTGATTGTGATCAATCTGAAGGATTGTTCATGCTTGACGGTGAATCATCGCATATCGGTTTTGATGGCCTACTCTGTTTTCTCCGCTAACAGTCCACCTTTTCTGCCAAGATAAGTGTAAATGAACATTGTGGGACTCAACGCTGTGAAAGGCTTATCTGGGGAAGATATTATCGTCGTGCTGGTTCCTAGGTTTATACGCCCAAGGTTTCGCCAGTTTTATATTTAGACGGATCGGAAGTCACGGTGAGAAGACGGTGGATCTGCAAACAAACTTTATTTATTTATTTACTCACCGTTTACAACTTCAGTGGAACGATTGAGGGCGCTAGGGAGTTGGACGTGAGAAGACCTTGAGTAAAACCTCAAGGCAGTCGTCAGCGAGGACGAACGTCGACGGAAATTCCAGTCGACCTTCAGAATTCAAACAAGCGTCAGACTGGTTGAGCGGAGTTCCCAACGGTAATCGCTAAAACATTGTTATCCTAGTGAATGTAGCCTATAGTAGTAGAGATGGCGCGGATTCACTAGACAGCCACGAGTAAAACTGCGATACCTATGCCAACCTGCTAACTTTGACTTTAGTGGTTTGTAGTAAATTTACATTCACAAGGTAATGTAAACCGGCACGGTGGTACTGGTAAGGCAACTCTCACGTCGCATGGAGTTTAGGATTTTGAGGACGTCGAAGGTGATCTCACTACAATATCTTCTATTGTAAGTATATTGTCTGCCGGTACCAAGACAGATGACCTCTAATCCTTGTGGTAATTATGTCTCTCTCCTTTATTTGTGAGCGGCCGAATTTTTACGTTCTCACAGTGGTAGTAAACACATTTTTTCTACCGGAGCTATTCTGGCTGAAATCATGTGTGATGTCTCGCAGCAAAATCGTTAGATTATTTTGCTGTTACCAGAAACGATTCTAATATGTGAGATCCTAGAAAGAGGCACTAGTTCATTTATCCGAGAGATGCGTCTTTTGCAGACTTCGCTGTAGTAATCAGCCATGGCGTAAGCCGTGTGGATTAGGTCCAATTATGCGGAGGTTCAACAGCACAACGTTGTTTTTATAAGGTATGTTATACCGTAGCGTCCATAGTCCTTATGTTTATCTCTTACTGCGTTGTAGTTTAAAGTTTTTGAACCCTGCTATTATGTGTGTACTAGTTACTTTCTGTATAAACACTTCATTCCAGCATGCCCTTCATTCTGCTTGGAAATATACGCGACTGGTACGATCCAATTATGAGAATTCTGTCTTCCCTGAGCCAAAAATCCATAACCGCCGGTACAGAAGTACTAATCATTAAGAAACCATCTTGGAATTATAACAATGGATGTGTACAGCAAACAATTTTAATGAGTTATTGCTCTTATTCTCAGATCGCATCTACTGATTAAGTGGCCTACCAATATTTCATCGGTTCGGTTACCATGGGTGAAACGTATAGAACAAAGACGGGCAAATTCACTCGCAGTACCTCAAACGTCGGTAATAAAACATTTGACAGCAAGTCCACATTGTCTCGTTCTAACTGAATTAACGTCAAGAAATTTCTTAGGGATGACATGACGGAGTAATAGCCAGGATCACCGTTTTCCACAAAGCAGTTCAGTGGTTTGGGCGGTGTGGATGTGCCGGATTCCAGTCGTAAGTTCGGAGTCGGCCGAGGCCAGAAGAATTAAAGTAGCAATCCGGTGTGTTACGACCGACTTGGCATACCTGAAAGTAGACTAGTTCGTTCGGGTTTTGCATTAAGAAGTCATCGAAGACATAGAACGATGCAATATGCATCTACTCACACGAACTCGGGTGGCAATGTCCTCATGACCGTACCGGGTACCCGTTATTTTGAGGTGGGTTGACATTTTTAAAGTGATGCTCAATAGATTACTCAAAATCTAATGTTGAGTAGTAAAAGATTTTGGTTTTCATATAGATTGAACATCATTCACAATTGATCGCAGTCTTCGCATTCCCACAAACTTTCCAATCGGCCCCTTTCGAAAACAAACACTAAACTCGAGTTTCGCTCTCATTAGAGCTCGTCAGTAGTGCATACCATCGCCAATGCCGGGACTAGAACTCCAGCCGCGCCTTCATGGGGCAACCGTATTTACCACTGCGCCATTGGCCTCACATTGGGCATGGTCGAATTGTCATAGGTGGACGGTCAACCACTTTTGCTTGTGAGTAATGCCCTGAGTATCCGATCCTACCGGTCGGAAACACTATAACTGTCATATTAACTCATCTCTGGTCTTCCCTCCAGGCTAAAATCGCGAAAATCATCAACTTGTTGAGCGATATTTTGGTTGCTGATGAGTAGTAGGGGATCTGTGTTTTCATGTAAACTGAACATCGTTCACAGTTGATCACTGCGTGATGATTTGACCTCTCTAAAGTGATGTTCAAAATCTAATGTACCGTACTTCTCTGGATTATGACCTCAAGTTGCACTAGCTTATAAATGGTAATATGATTTAACGAAACGCTTGCTAGAAGACATTTGATCCCGAAATGTCTCAGTTACATAGACTGTTTTGTGTTTATTGTAACGCACGTCGTTAGACTGTCCAAATTACTTATCCCCATTCACACACAATTGTGTTCGCTGCAACGGGATGTGTGGAGTAAATCATCAACGAACCTGTCAAAGGCTACAAATAAATGGTTCGAATTCACAACTGGTAACTCAGTCAGACGTGTTTATCCGAGTAGGTCGTGTGTATGTATCACCCGGTAAATAAGTTTAGCTGTACAAAGGCAACCGGATTATAGGTAACCAAACGACAAAGGAACAAAGAGAACGACTGGTCCAATCTCTAGGTGTGAACATATCGTCTGTTTGTTCGGTTCACATTGAACAAGTGAATGATTGTTACCAACAGTTGTAAATAAGTTAACGCAACCAGAAAGGGTGAAGTTGGGTGTGATAATTATTCATAACAATCGCGAGTTGATGAGCAGGGTTTGAGTGATAATACACCAGAATGAGTAAATACCGTATGGTCATGATATGTGAAAGGCCGTTAGGAGGAGGACGCCTCACAGCGAACAAAATGCGGTGGCAACTAGACCTCATTTACTCATCGAAATGGTTGGCGGTGAGATGCAAGTCATGACAACTAGACTTAAAAATGGACGCTTAACACATTTCCACATCATGCTGCAGTCAGTGGATCTTTATTAGTGGGCTCGATATACGTCAGTAAAAGCCATGATATATCCATCAGAACTTTCTGACGGCTGTGTTTTCACAGTCGATTACCCAACTCATTTCTCCCTAATCAAAAAATGTTTGTCCGAAGTTTAAACACGAAACATAGTCGTCAACCAGGCAAACCGCAAAACTTCCCCTCACACGAAATCAACAGAGTAGAACCGCCCATTAGTTTGATGTGTTTGTACAGGACTGGGTAAAAGTTAGCGTCCTACATCATTCTAGGTTTGGTGTGGTTTTGCCCTAAATATTCAACGTCAGTCACAACATTAGTAAGGTAGGCATATCCACTCAGTTCTCCTCGGCTGCGATGATTTGACAAATACAAGGTTGTGAGCCTGATCAAACAAAGATGTCCCTCTCATAACCAGCGCACACTGGGTACAACTGCACTGTTCAGTATATGAAGCGACTTTTTGGACGTATTACAAATGCATGCCAAAAAACTACACTGTACTCTGACGGATGTTGACTTTGACCTTGAGTTTTAAATACGGGTGTAGCCAGAAAAAATCCTCAAGTGTCTACAAATATGCCTTTCAACAAGTCATTCAAAATCAAATCTAAATACTATTGGCTTAATAAACCCCACTAATAGATCTGCATCAAGCATGATAATCAATAAGCATTACTCAGCTGTACGGTGCTATTCTGCGAGGGTGAGAATGACCAATAGGATGCTCGTTGTCTTTAAGTAAACAGAACAAGCTTGACTCATTTCATACCTTGTGCACATCAGTTTCGATCACGAGACTTTTAAGCTGAAAAGTAACAAAAATGACGAACAACCGAAAAAATTGTCGCAGAATTTTGCGATCGAAAATAGAGCAGTGCAGAGCACTTGAATATCATCATAATCACGCGTCGTAACAGAAAATGCTCATATGTAGACACACAGTTACGAAACAATTTGCTGATAACATCAGTTTTTCCACATAAATTTGTCACAAGTTGTTATGGAAATTAGAATGGTTTGGAACAGGTTGTGATGATTACCTGAATAACTGAGAGTAGTGTGGTATCGCATGGGGATTAGTAAACACTTCCGAGGTCTGAGGTGATCACAGAAGAGTGAGCAACTCTGTGTATACTCGACAGTCCACGATATGGAGAGACGGCTTCATGAGGGAACTCTGGATTGTCAATTCAACCTGCCTAACTTTGGCAGACATTCAAACACCACGCAAAGTCCGTCAATAATCTCAACTATATATGACTTGATGAACTAGGTTTGCGTTTGCAACTGCGATTGATCGTGGGTTGCATAAATCGAAGAACATAATCTTTACTTCAGCTTCCTTAAACGGCAAATAACTAAGGCTTCACATTGTCCACCTCTTGGCGTTCAAGGTTTATACGTTAGATAAGTGAATCGAGGCAGAGTAATCCCCAATGGAACTGTCGGAAATGATGCATTGCAAATATACAAGTGAACAGTTAGGAAGTGAGGAACCAGAAACTTGTTGAAGACAAATACTCTGCAGTTTGTGTTAATTTTTAGTGATTCATGTCACTTGAAACGCATCTGCTACCAAAAAAGTACCTCATGTATATTGATAGTTGTGGCAACATGACTGACAGATCGTTACATGTTACTAAGGGAAATATATTATGCAGAATTAAATATTTTGGTGGCGAGCTTTCACAATGTTTTCTGCAGATGAATCACGGCGATGGACCAATCAGGTTTGAGGTTCCAGGAACCACAATGGAACATGGGAGATTGCATTACATTGCAACTTAAAACGGACAGAGTTATGAAGGAAACGAGTGAGATAGAGTTGTGCATGTGTCGTAAGAAAACCACATATGACAACCGGTTAGAACAAACTTCGGAACTGAATGAAGTAAGTTATATTCAACTGTTTCATCAGGGAAAAATGTGTTATTTGCTGACAAATGCAACATGGGTCCTTTTTTCACAGTTGAAGTTGCCCACGAAGTGTTTGACAGTTTGGATATTTCATGCTTTGCCGGGCTTGTATGAAACATTCTGGGGGAAAACGTTTTGTGGTCCAAAGTTCAGCAAACAACCGAACGCGCAACCCATAAACCCATCTATCAAATCAAACAGTATTTTCGAAAAGTCATTAATCAACTGATTTTAGCTTGCAGTTTGGCAGGATGATCACAAAGATTTTGCCGGTGTGTACTCATACGAAGTTCTGTACAAAATTTCAGTTGATCGACTGCGGCTCATTGTCACCAAGGGAATAAAATAAGCTAGTAAATTATTCAATGGTGATAACGTCTTTGGGCTGTCCAACAGTTTGGCGAGCTGAATCTGCTCAAACTGTTACATTACACGATGGAGCGATCATGATATAAATCGACTGAATTCAACTATGAAAATAACACGATTAAGTGATGCAGGGGTTTTAGGTGTGACTGTAACAAGTGCAAGTGTTTGAACAGATTTTTCCGTCTGCACGATTTGCGTTTGGAAATCGAATCCCCCGAACCGTGGGTATGAACCTTATTTAATGAGCAGTGATATAAACATACACCCAACTTCGACATTTGCCAGATTTGTTGTTCGATCACCCGAACCGAATGGGATCTAGCATCTTTTAATAAAAATTTTATCTATTGGTTCTGGAGAATATTTTTGGAATAAACTTACATATTCTTCGCATAACGTTGCAATCTAACGTCGTAGTCAAACTGAAACAGATGGTCGCGCTTGAGTATTTTTCACACGTTCTCACGTGATTAACAAGCCAATTTACGCGAGAACGCGGTCAGAATTTGAACCAGGCAAACTGAAAGACGAGTTGTACACGTCGAATAGGCGAACAAGAACAACAGCAACAAATCTATTTATAGCGTCAAATGTATGTATGCACACACGAAAACGCACACACAAGAGAAAGAGGAGTAGCAGGGGTGATAGGAAAAAAGCTCAAGCGAGAAGTGAAAGCTAAAGGTAGCACAGTAAATGCCAATGGTAGACTGGTGAGACACAACCACAAACAAGAAAGCGCACAAGGAGAGTAAAAAAGGCCAGTTACAGGGACGACTTACAGAAGAAGCGGGGCGAATCAGAACAAAGTCACTAGGCTGAGTGAACGAATCCGTTTTATTAGACACAGCTGAAATAAAATCACTCCAGAAAGGCATTTTATTCCAAAGCTATTGTACCAGATGCGATAATTTATGGAAGTTGGGAATTGATCTCAAATTAACGCAAACTTGTGTACAGACATAATCCAAAAGTTTATTTCAAGGTGAGTGACCTTTAAGGTTCGGAATGCGAAAACGTGGACGGTCGGTTAAAGATTGCAGAATGACCTTCTGAAATCGTTTCCTCATACACTTCATTTTCGTCACCACGATAATGTCCAATCTCATAAATCACCACTGTCGCGTGATCCAACTTTCCAGGGGTTAGCCTCAAAGTTTCTGCCAACCACTTCCGTTGAGCTCGGACAGATTCTGCGCTTAATACATCTTCTGGCAGGGCTAGGCTGAGTTGTTTCAGTTTGGCAGGGTTCATTCGTAGTCGCGCCAATTCTGGATCCTGGAGCAGCTCACGTTTCGCGGCTGTGATCCGAAGTGCGTGTGCAATAAGAGCCTCACACAAATCTCGTGAGCTCGTGGTTCCACCTATACCGGACGGGCTAGAGGTTAATGCATCAGTTTCATGCCATATCCGTTCCAATTCCTTGCCGGCATATCGACGGCGTTCGGACCAACTGAGTTCCAACTGATTGGTGAAGTTCAAATTGCGCGCACTAATAGGATCGACTGGATGTGACTGCAAGCTATTAGGTTGTACGTGCTTACGCGCATACTCGTTTGGGTTGAGTAGGTTGGGAAGAGAGGACAAACAAGTGACTGCAGATGTAGACGGTGATGGTGGGGGTGGAGGAGGTCGAGGCCAAATGGAAACGTTTGGTGGCGGAGATAGGCTAAGTGGATTGAACCATGATTTTGCTGGGTGGCAAGAACGGTCTGTAGTTTCTACAGAGGAGATAGAATCTAGGTCCGGCTCATCTTGATCATCCACAAATTCCAAATGTGGTGATTCTGGCACAGCAATCTGAGTGATAACTGGGTCGAAGTTGTCTGTCAGGCCGTCAGATCCGAGGATGACGAGATCGCCTGGGTCACAAAGGGTTACTGAAGAAGAGAACAAACAATAATCCAGAAGGCTAGGGTAAAGTATGACAAATGTATGTAAACACGCACATGTGCACGTACGCACATAAATAACAACAACCATATCCGTATCGGTCTTTCACAACGTTCGATGCCAATGGACGCCTGCATTTTTGTCGCCGCGAGCGGCTTACCTTGAGCCACTCATAATGTCGCTGTCACACCGAAAGATTGAAGTCGGATAATTTATGAGTTAAGGTCTATGTATCACACCGATATCAGGTTGACTAAATGAGAAACACTTGAGTGAGTTCTTTATCTTTCTGAATAAAAATAAGCAATTTATATGAGCTGAATCTCAAGGTGACGAGAAAAACGAGCATCAATAATACGAAATTAGATCGATTCGCGGGTAAACATGAGTTGAACTGGGAAGAAAGCCCACAGGGCAAGTAAATAAGATAGATTCAGATCAGATTTCTCTTGTTGTACTTTTTCATAGTCGTTCCATATCCGTTCCGTGAAAACAGGTCACCCATAAAAGCGAGGTCAGGTAAACTATCTACCGACAGTCACCTTACCCTTAGACCACTGAAGTCAAAGAAGCTAAGGTCCAGAACAAACATCAAAATAGGTTGGCTATAGTTTGGTGAAGATATAACAGTTACTTCCGTCGGGATCTCAAGGTAGCCCACAGCATTGATGAGTGAAACTTTCTGTCTGTTAGCGGCTGTGACCAACCAGATTTACGGATAGCTAACTAGTTCATTCCTTTTCCCCAGCAGAATCACAGAAGGATTTTGAAGGTGGAGCATATGCAGCATGGTATATGGCTGATTTCAGGGTTGAATGATTTGAAAAAATTAATGTTCCACCCTTTATTCAACAATTACCCAACAGAACTTACATGTTACAAAGATGACAAGTGTCCGTCTACTCACTTGAGTTTTACTGCATGTATGAGGAGCTGGTTGCTGTGTGCTGACCATTCAAACCACTCACTTTGTACCCAGAAATTTCCCTTTATCTACTCCCCTTCAGACTGCTCAGTCCTGTCTGGGACAAGTTCGTTTTGTTCATTGTTCATTTTAACTACTGAAGCACTATGGCCTGAAGTTCGACTTGTCACTCCGCCGTCGCAGAAAAATTTGACCGTTTACAATAAACTGACTATCGCGGTGAACAGTTTACTCGAACTTCAGCACTTCAGTTTTCAATTTCCACAAGCTTCACAATGTTTTCACACTTGTTTCTATCACCAACGAGTGCGCACTCAGATAGAGCCTGCCGTTTCTAGAATGTTTGTCTACGTTTTGTCTGTTCCGTTTGCAGAAATAATTTCTCGGTGACAATTCCAGCTATCACTTGGTCCTAGCCAGACTAGTTCTCACGAAAAATTGTGCATAATCGACCCAATCAACAGTTTTTATCTTGAGTTACCAAGTGACGATTAGAACCGGGTTGAAATAGTGCCATTCCCCCTAGTTGATCAATTACGCAGCATAATACTGTTGCCAGCATTTGGTTCAGAAGGCGGACGGCGCACATTTAGATTTCGAACTTCGAACTACTGCAGCTATATTAGACCGTTCTGAAAGGTTCTAAACATTTCGTGGGGGCTGAGTTTTGAATTCCTGCATTCTGATTGTTCAGACGAGGTAGTCGGGTGTGACACATATCATTCTTCTCCTATCTGACTTCGTGTCTCGTTTCACCTAGGTAAAAGACTGCTGATTCGGTTAACCTCTGCATGTCTCAGTCTTGCAATGTGGTGTACTTGTCGACTTTCATCATCGTGCACTTAAACTTGAGTGCTGAGCTAAAGAGACGCAAGTAACCGTTGACAAACATATGTCGTGAAATAGAACATTTCAAGGGCGCGGTGAAAGATGTAGATGTGGTATTATACATTTGGAAGGCATCCCTTATGTATGCGACTATGGATGATAACTTGAAATAACTGGTGATGGCTAGTCCCAGCGGAAACTTGTTGTAATTTGAGCTTCATTCAACTCATTAGAGAAGTATTCGGATGTGAATCGTAAGAACAGAAATCATCATCAATTGGAACCACATAAAATGATGGAGACCCAGGCGAAGACAATACAGGGTATGCATTTCACTGTTAGTTCGAACTATACATGTACCTTTTTTATCATGCCACGTTATGATTAAGAACTGATTTGGTACGATAACAAAAAGCGGAAACAGTGCATTGCCAAAACGAACCGTCTAGACTTACGTCTAGACGTGTGCTTCGCCAGAAGAAAACCATGGCTGATGTCTGATGGACTACTAACGGATTATAAAACTTGCGTTCTCAGTAACCGAGTTTAACAGTTACAACGTAGTCGTACTCTACTTAACTGAAAGTGAATTCTCAAAAACAACCAATGCAGTGACCAGAGCTAGCTCCACAGGAAAGGTTCATTCATTTTTCATGAAAACCCAAAACAACATATAGCAATAAAAATTCCTAAACAGATAATCCAGACAGGCACTGAAGTCCTTCACATTCACCAGGTCTCCCACTAACAGATTATTATTTTAGATGAGACCCAACTGTGAAAAGTCAAGGTTTCGGCTGGATTCGAACCGGCAACAGAGACATCATGCCTAAACGCAGCTAGCGCTCCATCAGCTGAGCTACGAAGCCACACAGGAAGCTGCAAAACTTCGCATTTGGACTTTGCTACCCGCCCGTCTCGCTATCTCCTATGGAATTCATCAAAGGATCCTGAGGATCAACTATCCCGACAGAATTTCTGAACCAGTTCATGATGGAATCTACCAAAGCCCTGCGGAATGTGTCTCAAAAGAAAACTGTTCTAGAGATGATGACCGTTACAATGGGTTTGACAAACGACCGACATCCATAGGTGCAATTTCTCATATCAACACCATGAACGTGCAGTATATGAAGGTCGCAAAAGTGTACTGAGCTTAATAGTGTTTATGATGCAATGAAATAATTACAGTGAGCTGAAGTAGGTCTGTTATAATTGGTATCTTAACAGCTGCGAATTACAGGATGATCTAGTTAAAATATCACGAGGACTATTCAAAGTACACAGACAACATATGTTTGAGTGATGGAAGTTCCAGGAAAATATGTGGCTAAAATCTGGGATTAAATGAAAAACAGTTTCAGGCCAAATAAGCGTGGTTAAATAGGAAGTAAGGAACCGCTAGACCGATAACGTCTAGCTGATATCGTGGAATACAAACACACGACAGTGGATTTGCTCAAGGATTTAAGGTGCTAGTAGAGAACACGGTTGATAAGTTTGTTTGAACGCTGATGGTCAATTACGAACTGTCCCGAGAAAAGATGCCTACGGCAAATTAATACATAAATCCAGCAGACACTGATGATGTTCGAATAACGAAAACAAGCCAAGCTAATTGGACGGTGTGTACACAGACTGTTTCTTCCGATTCAACAAAACTAAACTGTGCATGCGGAAATAATTCTTGTACCAGACGGCGTTTATAATGTGACCTACTATAACCACAGTCTGATTGTAAGTAGATACAGTCCTTTTTTGTTTGTTGTGAAACAATCACGTGCTTTCCGACTGTTTTCTCAGACTAATGTGTGTTTAACCGACGTGTATCACATGTGAATCCACTTACAAATGGTTATGGTTTCACCTCCTAGGTGAAGAAATCCACTGTCACTCACTATCCACCGGTAGTCTCAAAACAAACAATATTTTTATGCATGGGTGGTCAGACAAAACAAATTCATAACCATTCAGGTATGTACGAAACAATACGGATATGTACGTTGAAATACATCGTCAAGGATGAATCGGGGTTTCAGCTGGATAATCAACGTTTTTGACGAAAAGACAGGCTATGAAATTGCCGTCCTGTAAAGAATGCGGGGGTGCAAAAAACGTGACCAGTATAGACGATTGGAGAAAAAAATCAGCAGACTGACAATTACACGCAGCAAAATGTATCAGGAAAGTCAACACCCAAGTTCCCTCTGAAGGAGTTACACAAATGAATGTCTGTAGTTGAGATGAGAATGTGTGAATCTGTCTTCACTTATGACTACTAACGAAGGAATGAAAATTAGATATCACCATTTGTGAGTTCGCTTCTCAAGAATAGTTTGGTTAAGGTAGGACGCATGTAAAGTATGCATAAGAAACCATAATAATATTAGTGAAATCCTAATGAAGGAAGGATGCATGATAAGTTACAGTGCCTCAACATGCACGCTTTGTGAGATCTCTGTCTGAATGTACCCGAGATTAAGGCCCCACCGCCACATTCACCGGACCTCATTCTAATACAGCATGCTTGGATTTGGCTGGAGCGTCATTTTTGTGGAAATGACACTATTAACAGCTGTACAGTTGCTCTTTGCTTGGTGAAAGACTCGTTAGAATTAAAACTACCCAATGACCAAATAAAGCGCCACCAAACACGATCGATTTTCAATCAGATATGAAGTAGTTCGAGTGATGGTTCATTGGTTTCAAGAAAAAATTGAGAGATATTTAATTTGATCAACATAACATAACATTGGGATGTAATCAATGCTGGGTTTGTATCAGTAAGAATGTTCACTCTCCCGCACTTACCTATTCGTTGTAATTCTCCCTTTAATGTTCAAATCAATAACAGCCTATGCCAAGGTAGGGAAGTATGTAAGCCTCAACGCTGAAAGTTCAAGAATTTATGTGAGCCACATAGTTAGGAGGTCATGCACCAAACGAGTTGCCTGAACAACTTCGGTTCGAACGGGAAATCTGTGGCAAATGACCGCAAGTTGAAATAAGATCGTAGAGTACTCAAAAGCGGGTTTACACTGTTCCCAATAAACTCACTCCGTGAGTAGTCGCCTTCCATAAGAAGGATAATGGTGAGGGTGCAAATACTATCAGTAGTAGAGATAGTCACCAACAGAATCTACGATTGATGTCAGTATACGCAGTGGCAGTTTGTTAGAGTTGTTCACTCCCCTTGGCAAACTGTCGCAAAATTATTGGTAACTTGAACACGATGACATAGTGAACACTGATGGCTGCGGCAAGCAGTACCACTCACCTTTGGTAGAATGTGTTCGAAATCTTTTTTGAACTATGTTCGAAACTGTCGCACGAATAAAAATATTAACCGTGACTTACCATGCAGACAAAAAACAGTTGAATGTACACGGAACAGACGGCTTATAACTTCCGGTTTTCAGTGGGGCATTTGCATGCAATACTCAGTAGTCCGCCCACTCACTAAGTTTTCTATGTGGCAAAAAAAAACAGCAAAATGATTAAATCTAAAACTGTCTGGGAATCCTAAATCGACAGTTTTCCGTGACAACTTTGGCACCTGTCAATAACCGTATTTTGTTGATACACTGAGTAAGGTTGTGATCGCCTCTTGGCCAATTCGCGTATGGTTGACGGTTGTATGTACGACAGGGGAGCAATTGGAAATGCATTTTCCTTTCTTGTCCTAAAAAGCGTCTAGTCAACTTTGTTTGAAACAGTGATAATCTTGTTGTTCCGTGTGACCTCAACCAAACTTGCGCAATGTTGAACGTTATGAATTCAACTTCGTCCGCAAAATAATTACGTAGCCACTGATATTTTTGCAATATCCAGATGAGTTTTTGTGCTAGGTTGTTCGTTTTTTAAGCAAAGGATTAAACAAACGCAAAACACAATTTTCAGTTGGGAATGGATTTCTACTGTCTGAATACCAATAAATTTTGAGTAACCAGAAAACTCACAAATTGATTATACGACCATATGATATTCTTCAGTGTTATTTTGTGCAGCAACTTGAGGAGTTATGACCACCTGATGATGTATGTCGAAAATGGTTTGTCAATGACAATGGGATGAGTAGCACGCATAATATGGATAATTTCCACGGTCAGTGACTTGTATCACGCTTCTGTGGATGTATTCAGGCTAAGGTTAACGTAGCAGATTAGTAGAGGTCACAGAATCGATTAAAAATCTTCACTTGTAACCACAGGAATCCTCACAACTGGTCGAAGTTGGAAGGCTGGCGATACTGATGAAATTCAGAATAATCGTCTGCAACCTGAGCTGACACACCCAGAACAGTTGGATTCATGCCGCGAAGTTGTGACTATTAATTGGTCAGAACTACCATGCCGTTGACCTTAAACTTGCTATATCCATGACGTGGCATCCAGAGACGTTAACTTCATACTCCAATCGACACAGCATGGTTCTTCAAGTCTGTCATTCCAGTCATTGGTTACTGACTGTCACGTTACATATCCTCACGCTTGCGACACCGTCTTCAATTACAGCTCACTCTCCAAGCACAGCAAATAAAGGTCCACTCAAAGTATGCGGGTTGCACATTGTGTTCACTGACAAACTCATCTTTGAGTGATTCAGTTTACTTCTGGCACTGTATATAACCGATGGTTGGCAAATTGACCCTGTTCAATACATGAGCATGTCACCAAGGCTACGTCGATGTTTCGATCAAACTGCAGATGACGTAGTAGGTCACTGTTAAATGGTCTTGGACCCGCGTGAGGACTTTTGCAATGGAAACGGTTGTGAGGTTTATTTGAACGTTGAGTTAAGTACAAATCGTATAAAAAAAACTGTGTGAAAGATTAAAACGGGAAGCTCGAAAGACAACAGTTAGTAATACAGATCAAACTGGACGACTCATGGATTCGCTTCACACACTCAGAAAACTCAACTGCACATGCGACGGTATCGATCGTCCCACAGCTCAACTCTACCGTTATACAATCCAAATCAATGATATGCTTATACAGTCCGTTTCTTGATAGGCAACTGCCTTGTTTTCCGGGTTTTTTTTCAAAATCAATACACGCACTACGGATGTGAATTGCGCAGAAAGCTATTTACAAGCGGGTAGTGTCCGGTGTGATAACACCATTCTGTTAGGAGGTCTAAAGGTAACCGTCAACCTTCGGTGGCTTCGAAACAAGCAACGAGCAGACGTACGCACACACAGACATCCACACAAAAGAACACAGCGGGATTGGAATAAGATTACATTGTCAAGCATAAATTGTAGTATGACTGAAATAAACAATGTCTGAAGATCTGATCGACGTATTGAGCAGACAAGGGATAGCGAGAAGATAAACAAAAAATCAGACAGATCAGTGGGGAAAATTGTCAAGGAAAGTAGCAGCACGGAAATGACAAACAGACAACCCGATCCTTCAAAGATTGAAATCTACCGGAAAGACATACAACATACCTTGTTCCTTAAAGACAAGCAACACCAGGGAAACCAACTTGTCTTTCAGAAGACTAAGTCCATGTTTTCGGGGAGTCGGTATAATTTAAAAACGTTCACTGACCTTCGTGCATTCTAGTCAGAATCAAAGCAACGGTCCACACGGGACCGCAACTCTGACCTTTTAACGACTCTGTACAATCAAGCTGTCATTCTGACAACTGGTCGGTCTACGTATTCAGATGAGTACTTTATCTATGTGAATATGGTTAGTGCCGTCCAAGCTCCAGTGTATTCCAGGGTATAAATGCAATTCTATCAGATGACCATGTTTTAATCTTAATGACTGTTGAATTTAGAATAATACAACAAATGAAAGAAATAAACTCAAGATAACTTGATCGCACGTGCGGTTTGATGACAAACTTAATCGTGTTAGACGATGAATTCGATAGAATGGCGTCTGTGAGGGAAGATTTCAAGTCGTTTGCAACTAACAGCTATACTATGCGTAAAGTTGGTTTGTTTAATTACGGATGGACAACTGACGCAATTCAATAACACATTCAGGTTGATAATATATGTATGTCCTGCAAATCCATTAAATACACTGCGCTATTTTGACTAAACGTTGTTGCCAAAACAAAGTACACATATACCATGTCACCACATCTTGGTAAGGATAAATAGGAATCACGAAATGAATACATTTTGCCTCATAGTGTATTGGATTCCTCTTTGCCAAGCATTTTCAGAAATAAAGTGTATTTGGCTACGTGAGAATTGGATCGAATTTCCATATTGCTAGATGACTACAGTAAACAGTTCGAGAATTCTCTGAACCCTGCCTTAGCGCATAATGATTGCCTGTGTGTTACAGCAGAGCATAACACAGAGAAGAATTAGGATAGTAGCGATAACTGTTAACGCAAAACAATCGATAATCCTTGTTTGCCTGCGATAACTCCAAAAGGTCTATTTAGGACAAGCTGGGGATAAAATGAGTCATTCATCCATATATTTATCACTTTTTTCGACTAATACTTTTTATGGTGAATAGGAAAATAAGCCTCGAAAGTCTAGAGAGTGCGTAAGTGTTAAACCGTGTCCGTAGCTAAAGACGTCTTCGACAGGCGGCTTGATTGTGTATGCACTTTTTGTTTGTCTGAATGTCAGGATGATTATAACAGAAATTTTTACATCATCCAAGCTGATGTGATATGAGCGACTGGCAATGATTCATGAGGAGTCCAAATGTGCCACGATTGAAATGATTCGCTGCACAGTTAAGTTCTGTCGAGAAACAACAGTATTTATCAGAAAATAAAGAGGAAATTTCTCTAAACTGAGTGTTTCACAGGCTCTAATGTTGAGGTGATAGGAAACTTTGTAACAGAACGATATGGGCGGAAGTCAGGAATTACTTCACTGTGCTGTAACATTCCGCTCTTCCAAATACTCACACGGATTAGCAACTTTACGGCTGCCCAAATGACTTCTTTAAGTTTCCCGCGTGTGTGGTATTGCTGTGACCCAACACGGTTTAAACAGATACCCAACACTTCGCTGGTGATCACTGGAACCAACTGCTTGTACAACGTTATACATGGTTGCAGCTCAGCTTCAAATCAGTAAAGTTTTGATAGTTGTTTAAGCAGAAGCTCAGGTAATTTCCATGTTTATTACTTCCTTGCTAAATACGTCTGTTTTAATCCCCAAACGTTTCCACGTACCCAAAATGGTGCGTGAACAACTCACAACGTGTCGTCTGTGCATAAGATACATGGGGGTATGCTTTTGCGATCATATGATTAGTCAGAATCCGATGCACACTGAAGAAGATGTGAAATGATCGTGCATGATGACCAGAGGGATAGGTAAATATTACTTAGTTCTGATTATGACCAGGTGGGCTTTTTTCTTGAGAACACAGTCTAATCGTTGATCTGATCGACTAAATGATACATGTCCGTCATTCGCACTGTTTCGGGTGTGTCCTAAAGGACGAAAAACTGGGTACCGCTACCTGGGAACAGAACCTAGAAATTACCTTTCCAGATTACTTCAGCCTGTCCCTCGACTGTAGTTTAGTGAACAAACAAGCGAATTCTGAGAGTGGGTTATACACTAGAATGTTTGGGACATATCACTTAGAGTGGTTTTCTCTTGTGTTCAACTCACTGATGTGCCCTTACCTTAAACTACATGTCTTAGCATGCTGCACGTTTTGAGAAGTGCAATGCTCTTATAGGGACTGAACAGTGGAGGATCGCAAAAGAGGTTACGACACTTCGTTTACTTCGTAATCTGGAAAAGCTGCATAAACTGAAACAGTTCTAGACAAACTGTCAAGAGGTCACAGAAAACCTCTCAGCGGGGTATAGAATCTACCGTCAAACTCACCGTCCATTATAAAATATGCTCACTTCCTGACCCAAAAAATCATCTTATGAGTAACTTGTAACGACTACAACCTCATAGGAACCTAGTGGTTTGCAGAGAACACTCTTCCGGTGTCCGGTTGAGTCCGTATGTCGCAACCGTGTCACTGCCAGTTGAATCTAAGATCAGACTAGAATTACACATTTACAACGCCGAGCCGGATCGTGCACGTGGTACACATGAAAGAACTGGGCGGAGTTTATCTTCCATTAAATTTCCTCTGACTTTTCTCCTCCTGTATTCCCGCTGTTACTGATCTTCCGAGAATGGGAATATCTACAGGCTTCTTTTCCTTTCTGAACTTTCCAGTGTAAATTCAGATGCGCAGAAACACTCGTGGTTTCCTTCAATCTGTAAAGTTTTAATGAGATCTATGCCTCAGTGACCAGTTCGGGACAATACAGTAAAAGTCAGCTAACTCTGTGCTACTCATATGTTACCATTGGATTTCACTGCGAACCACTTCTAATAAGAAACACTCAAAACGTACTGTACTTGCAGTAAAACACACCAGTCGCTTACGTATCTGTTCTCTATAATTGTTCGGTCAATAAGACACTTACGGTGAATTTCTACCAAGGTACCGCTTGTGAAATGACGACGAACGACATTGTTGTCCGTACAACATTGGCTAGACTGAATCGACATCGTTAGTCACGTGTGTAACTCAAGTTGCTACTTGACTATGGTGTAAGAAAGATGGATGTCCGTCAAAGCTAAAAGAAGACCCCGAATTTAGTAAGTTTTCGATAAATATTATGGGGTGCCACATAAGTTACTCAGATAAGGTTACCTCCTCTTGTAAAGTTACTTTTAGGCCTGTCTCTACGCGACTCATTACGTTTGTTTTTTGCGGTATGCACAGTGAATGAGTTAACGTCGCCGACTTCCACAAACTGGTCCCCAACCCGAATCAGTTGATAAATGGCTAGTCACGTCCCACCTCTGTTTCCTCTCGCGCGCACTCCGCAGCTCGATACATGCTGCCCACTGATTGTCGTACGGTTGGCTTGCATTCTGGTTGTTGATGTTTGTAACCATTTGTTGTGTTGTCTGCATATGTGCTTGCTATTTCGATTATCCCCCAGATCCGATCGCCAGAACTCGTCAGAGTTGATTCACTCCGGTCAATGGATATTTCCGGTAGACTGTGAAACATCGCGCTGTCATCGGTTCATACAACTGCTCTTCGCGATCACGCCGCCCATTTTGCATTTCTCAATGATCACGATATAATATGGGCCCACAGATGTTCCTGCGAACGAACATGGGGTCACAAAGACTCCGAACAGCAGGTGATACATAAGCCAATAAACAGCTCGTAGTATAGTGACAAGGGCTAAATCTCACGGATTGTTGGGGAGAACGGAGATCACCAGATCAATGGTTAGCGTACAGTGTCATTTTATTCACCTACTGTCTAAATTGGCCAGTACGCCCAAGGGTAAAACTGGTGATGGAGGAGGAGTTGAGATGGTGATATACACATACACATACAGTTAGGGTCCAAAAATCGTTCAACCCCTTAACACATGTCAGGTTAGTCGTGGTAAGTAACCATGCCTTCAGGTGTCAAGTGACCGGGTACAGTGTGTTAGCAATCAAACTGATTACAGATTCTAACCAACTGGCCTTCCTCTCCATGTAATGATGTTGATAATTACACAGTGGAAAACGCAACGAACAAATCCGCTAGGGACATTCTCAGGATGTGGAAAGCTGGACTGTAGGGAACAACTGGATATCCAACACATTAATTCTGGGGGATTAAACAGAATCTTACTAGAGGTTTGGTGTTTCGGAATGCTCCTTTAGAAATATTTTCCGTAGAATGACGTCCAGCAAAGAACGAAAGGCATTTGACAACGATAAAAACCAGTCCTCTTAAATGTGAGATAAGTTGTACAGGTCGTGTTAGTTCTTGGTCTCAACACGAACACGTCAACGTTGCAAACAACTTGAGTTTACATGTTCGCTATACGTTGTTGATATAAACTCATAACTTAGGTATAAAACACGACGTTGTCCATGATCTGGTGAACAGGGAACTCGAACAGTTTTTTGGATAAACGAAACATTTTATTTTGAAGCTAACTGATCATTTCAGTTATCAGCCGGTGAGTGGCAAACAGTTGGTCAGATGGGAGAATACTATGCACATGCAAACTTTTCTCATAAAACTGTGATGAGTATTTGGTTTTCTCCCATCTAGTTATCCAAATTAAAAAACATTAAATAAAATAAGTCTACCAGTACGTAATGGATACAGCTACTATTCTTTGTGTTCACTTGAACTCAATACGACTTGTTTTTGTTCACATCGTGTGAAACCGTATGCTACTGCTATCAGTTGACTTGTGGACAAACGAACAAAATGGAGCCTGATTGTAAAGACAATCACAGTAGGTTCACGCGCATCTGTTTATCAACTGGCCACGTTAAAGATGGCAGAAATATTATTCACACGAATAACCATCAGTAGAGCCAATTTCAGATAGGGAAATGAAGAACCGAGGAATTTCAAAATTACGGTTATCCAATAGCCGACAAGCATGCTGAGTAGTCCGTGACGTACAACCTACACTGCAAATAAGAGATAAACTCGCTGAAATGTGTTAAACAACGAGAGGATCTCTCATCGGCACTCCACAATCTTGTCTTTGAAACACTCTTGGTGGGCTACTGGTCCCTTTTGGAGAATGGTATCATCGTCCATGATGGTTGCTTAGCAAGTCCGGTAATTACGTGTGGTTCAGGTAAAAATTACCTCTGGAATATACCGGTTTATACCCAGAAAGCAGCTGATGCCATTTCCGACAGAAATCAAAACACTCCACTGGTGACAAGTATAACAAGAGATCTTAGAGAACATGGTGAAACATGCGATAATTCCTTTAAGACCAAATTATCAGAAACGGCCAGAGCGAAAAGTGATAACCACCTGTATAACGAGAATAAACAGATTGGAGATTATGGGAGTGATTTTTAAGACAAAGAAATGGAGAACGCTTCCATCCAAATTCGCTTTTATGAACACTACTGACTACAGTTGTGTCATACTCCTTCAAAAAGTCGAGAATGCGGTGGTCTTGATCAACAAATTGGCTAAAGTTGCAACAGGGAGGACAAAGAACTAATAATTGATCTCAACTACAACACGAACAAAATGGATGGCTGGAAATTTGAATAGAGTCACTTCAACGAGCAGTTGTAGCCGAAAAACAGCTCGCTAGTTCTTTATTGAAGGCTTATAATATAACCGTTTCGCATGCAAAGCTTCCGAACTCTGCATAAAAATATTCAAATCCACGGAACGTTACAAGTGGAAGCTAGCTCTTTCACTGCTGGGAAGGGTCGTTGCTGTTCGCACACCTCTGAAAGGAAAAGTTCCCCAAACCTCGGTCGCCCGCAGTATTGCCTCTGAGACTTGCTACCCCAAATCCTACCAATAGAACTGAGTCTATAGATTGAGAGGGTGGGATTTCAGTACTTCCCTTTTAAAAATGACTGCAAGACGTACAGAACACAACACAAATACATAAAATATGCTTGAGAACCATGGACTGACACTAATGCATATTGTCATCTCTTATAACTGTGCGTAAACAAGAGACCTACCGAAATAAGCCCGTCTATTCGGTCGTAATGTATGATTTGTAACATTAACCCGTCTGACAGGAAGCTTAAAAGGTGTAAGCAAATTTGGATGGCTATGCAAGCGAATTAATAGCATGATAATGTTTGCTGCGGTGTAATAAACTATGGAGATAACATCAAACTGCGCATGATACTTGAAAAGTTCGTGTGCAGGACGAATAGCGAAACATTCTAGCCTTAATAAACCATGGCATAAACATTAGACGCCAGCTAGCCTGTTGTACGATAGTACATTGGATAGTGTAAGGCTGGGAAACACATCTACTCTTACAAGCATATGTTTAGCTTACTATTAACTCACCAGAAGTCAATCCCTCAGCCCGATAACAGAGTAAGCCTGGTCCAAAAAACTGAGACTTTCATGGAGCGGGCGTTTGGACTGAGCGGAAAACTAAGCTGAAATCTCAATCCAGTTCATTCACATGACGCCCTTGACTCCTAATGAAGGTCAACTAATAGTGCAATTTCATTGCGAATTGACCTAAACGAGGGTCTTATCGTCTTCTGTCTTGTTTAAACA
>LUCH01000290.1:8559-41094 GCA_013368495.1 Paragonimus heterotremus | reverse complement strand
TGTGACAGGCTAATCCGTCTCGGATGCCGCCAACCCAGGTGTGAGGATTAATGAGAATCATATATGTCAAGACAATTTACTACAGTTCCGCTAGTGGTTGCTGATTACAAGGCCGGTTGCTTGTCACATCAAGGTGCGCACGACTGACTAAGTTAAGCATTCAATATTGTCTTTATTGTCGTTGCCATCTGCGTTAAGGACGGCACTATAATGATGTATAATTACCATGCAGGTATAAAAGCTTTAGTTGAAAGGTAAATGGGGGAAAATCAGTTCTCAAAACCTGGACGTTTGAGCTTGAATAGTCAACAGTAAACCGGCTACAGTTTGCCAACAAACAACTGAATAATAAACGAACGTAAGACAGCATCTGCAAGGCGGCTTCTCTACAGTCTCACTGTCCGACTTCAACAATTGCTCTTGCCTCACGACAACATTCACACCACCCAGAGACCAGCCGGTCGGTTTCTCTGTCATAATGTCTCCAGCCACAGCCTAAATTAGGTGACAGACCATTGGTCGGACAGTGGAACACGACCAGCAGTTCCTAATTGTTTTCTTTGCTAAGTCATCAACTGATAACCGCATGTTTTACATCAATGCACTAGAAATTCGAGAATCACTGCATGGAATGATGACTGGTGAGTTGGTATCTTAAATATATGGTCCAAGTTCCTCAATCAATGCGATTTCAGGGGTTGAGTGAATGAACTCGTCTGATATGAACCATCAAAATCTGTTATCAGTCTGCACTGTCTCAGGCTACCACGCACCGCAAAAGTGACGCCGAATAGTCTGATCACAGAACCTTCTGGTCAAAAAACACGGTAGTTAAGAATGAATGAGCGACCTCAGACTTCTCGTTATTTGTCTACTAATGTCATCCAAAGTCCAGGATTGAATGCCCTACTGCCCTTAGTACTATCGACCTAAGGTTGTTGTTTTGCGGTCGTACAGTAGCACAGCTCTAACTAAGAACACTCAAAAGCAACATTTCAGGTAATTTAAAACACACTCTTTGATACCAAGGAAACCACAAGTGTTTGGTACACATGGAACACGAAATATTATAATGAGTATGATTAAGAAACACAAGTTTAGGCGAAGGCTGGTTGGATTTATCGACTTTAGTTCGTTTAACTGAAGTAGTTGATTTTATTTTCAGTCTGGCCAAAATTGTTTTCTTGTCAGACGGAACTAAATAATCAAACCGAGCACCATCTATCGACTAGTACAAATCAATGGAAACAGAGTGATTTTTTATGCGGCTTTACTGAATCCATGTGTTTCGATTCTCCAGATGATCCTACTTTGACAAATAATATGTATACTACAGTAAACCTAGAAAGTCATCCTCGTAGGCTGCAAGGCTCTAACGACCTATAGATCAAGCATACCCGCATTTTTAAGAAGGTACATTATCCAAGGTCGATACTTATGCAGTTTTCTTCCATTTGATGGCCGACTGATGTTGACTAAATTCGTGTGCGACGGCGTAAGCGGTACAATAGGAAAGTATATTTACTAGACAGGCGTTGGGGCAGATAATCATGGAAGCTGCGGGGGGGGTTGAGAGCTCAGGAAGTGAGATGTTAGAATTTGGAGTCTTTATAGATGGGGATTATAACTGTGGGAGGGTGTTGGTCTCGATATCAGTAGTTTTTAAATGTCCCGGGTGTTACAAGAGACCTGTAGTAGGTAACAGAATCTACCAAGAGGTAAATAATTCAGACAAACTCACAAACCCAACTGAACTGCTTATAAAGCAGTCCAGTTGACCAAACCATTCTTGCCTTTTACTAGAACCATCACACTCTTCTACTAAAAGCAGATCTCTACCGGGAAGTTCTCTCATCAAACAGATAATCTACCATCTCATCGTTGTCGTCAGAGTTGGCTCAAGCCACAGCAACTTATGATCAGATTTATGGCTGTACTGAATAAATGAGGGCTTGAAAACTCCTTTCACCAGCCCAAACAATCAGGTTTTATCATTCATTTAGCTAAGCTTATTTTCGTATGGCACTGGGAATTACCGGTATGTTGGAAGCGGTACCAAACATGGATTAACGTGCATTCAAACTCAGTTTACAGTCCAGGAGACAGTCCGAAAGGAAAAGTGAAATGCAGCTACCAGGGAATTGTAGATATCGTCATTAATTGACTTGACTAAAAAGGTTCTTAGAAACGTTCAGTGATTTCTGGTCAAGCAAAAGCCTGCTCTTCAACTAACCTGTACTCCTCTGGTATCACCGATCTTTTGGTGGGTGTTACTTCATTTTCCAGCTACAGTTCGAACGACTCAAAAAACTTTTGATCTTTACTGAATCAAAATGTTATTAGTGAACATCCTAGTACAATGTACAAACAATCGTCTTCGCACGTCAGTCGAGTCTTGTCTACGTAACTTACTCTAGGAACGTTGGTAACAATCTATACTAATCGTATACTTGAGTAGATGCTCAACACAATGTACGGCAGGTTCTTGTCTGGCATATTGTTCAGTACACCATTAGAAATTAGTAGTGGCCGCGCAGCTGTTTGGTTTGTAGGATAGGCCTACCAATTTCACCGAATTTTCAAACTAGGAGTTAGTATTAAGATTTGCATGAAAGCATAATGCCTACAAGTTGAACTCAATCAAGAGTCACTGGATGATGTAATCGCATGCGCATGAACAAGAAGAGGCGGTATAACGGGACTAAAGATTAAATGTACCAGATTCAATATACGAGTTCATTCATCCAAAACTTTTTACATAACATAGCCCTGTTGAAACACGAGTTTTCCAATCGTCATTTAGGGTTTTCTGATCGATTTTCATCTGATGGTCGTCGCTTTGAGTTTATGCTTCTATCGATTTCTTAACATGTTTCCTACCTGGTCACAGCAATGGTTATCTACTAGCTGAATACATCGTCACTGGTTCTGAACTCATTTCGCACCCTGACACATACAATCTGGTCACACGGACTCTAGTTATTTCTACTACTGTCAAGGATTGTTGGTATCTGTGTTCGGACAAAGTACAGACGAACTTGACACTGTGTTTCACATACATGCTTTGAACAATCAGTCCAACAAGTAAAGGAACTGGAGCAAGTGCACACTATCGTTCCTTGTTATTACTAGTTAGAGAACGATGGCCATAGGCATAAAAATTGTAACCGCTGATCAGGGAAGGTCAGATAACATGAAGAAAACTTGTGGTTACTGATGAGTAGTCGGGGATTGGTTAATTTCAAGTTAAACACCATCCACACTTGATCGTAGCCGTTGCATTCCCATCAACTTTCCAGTGGGCCCCGTTCGAACAGCAGAAGCACTAGACTCTAGTTTTGCTCTCATTAGAGCTCGTCAGTAATGTACATCCTAGCCACTGCCGGGACTAGAACTCCGGTCACGCTTTCAGGAGGCGACCGTATTGACCACTGTGCCATTTGACCACACATTAGGCAAGACCGAATTATCATATATGAACACTCAACCACTTTCACTTGTGAGTAGTGATCAGGTTGCCCGATCGTCTCGATAGGGGACACAATTACTGTCTGTTAACCTCGCAGTTAGGACTTTCTAGACAGGTCGACATGGCTGCCTCATGAATGTGTGGCCGGAGTTCTAGTCCCGATTGTAGCAAGGATACGCACTGCTGACAAGCTTTAATGAGATCAAAATTCGAGTCTATTGCTACTACCGCTTGAAAGAGATCGACTGGAAAGTCTATGAGAATGCGACAACTGCGACCAATTGTGAGTGATGTTCAACTTGAAAACTTGTGATGTCAGAACGTTCAGAGCAGACCGATCAATGAAACAATAAAACGATGAAGAAACCAAATTTGGAACAAATGTCATCTCAGTCTCAAAACGATTTCAACTTTATAATTCACAGTCGTATACCAAGAAGAAAGTATGTTAACAGAATAAAATCAATGGTAGGAAATGAAGAAAACGAAACCTACCGGCGCACATGAGATTGTTCAGTTCCGGATTTCCATTTTTATACACTGCGCCCAGCGCACCGCCAGCGTCACGGAAATCGCGTGCCGGTGGTGAAGTGGACGAAGATGATGGCGATTCCGGGTCTGAATGGTCATTCGTAGGAACCGGTGTGTTCAATCGATCTCCTGCTGTCTTATGTATGTTGCTAAGTGGCACAGGAACCCAGCCAGTCACTTCACGTATTCCGTGAAATTTACTAAGCAGAAAAGCCTGAGAATCGCCAACACTCACAACAATGAGTGCAAATTGATTGGTGGCTATTGAGGATGAGCCGTCGAGGGAGTCTGTCGATGAGTGTGTGTAATCAGATTGTGTGGACTGCTTATCGTGAAGAATGGCGACATCGATCACAGGAAGCACTAAGGCGACACACAGAGTAGTCAGACCGGAAGTACAGGCAACAATACGTTCCTGAGCTGCCGAGAATGTTTCGAACAATAGTTGAGCAGCTTCCTGGAAGCACAAGATGGGAGAAAATAAACAGAACATTCCCGAATCCAGGAGAGTGTAAACGTGGATGGACATATGAAATTTCTGTAATAAAAATTACGCCAGAAAACAGACCTATAATACTATGAGAGAGAGCCGAAACTATCAACTTCATTCTGGTTTCAGTCTGAAAACTCGATGTGATGTCAAACACTAGACAACCACACCAGTTGCACCCGGATCCTAATGTTAAATAAGTGCATCGATCAGCACCAGTAGCCCCCTGAAACACCGTTTTGAGGAATGATTACCATAGGCATGCATCATACCTACAATGGAAAACCACAGTCGTGCTTCTCGTTTATTCCAACGGATAAAAATTTTAGACGTGCTTATGCTATTCCTCCCGAATAGACTTTCTGTGTGTACAGGTACTATAGTACCAACTGGCTGTCACCTGATTAGAATATACAGGTACATCCCTGTGGTTAAATTAAGGCTGAGTTATATTGAATTCACAAACCCGGTTACCCGTGGCGTTGAAACGACGTAAGATAAATGGTATCTGTTTTGTCCCTTTTTGTTCTATGTAATGGAGACGCTGCCCGTTCGCAACGAAGATATGAACATAATTGCTGTGTTTGCCAGCCGTTGTCCCAAACAATTAGCCTACATCGCGTGATCAGCTTGAATGTTTGCCAGTGCGTGTTTCAGAATGCTCGAGATACGTGCTCAGTTGATCAACTAATCACGTTGCACAGTCTGTTATGGTTAGGTCACGTATTTAGCATATCAGCCGAGCTATTTTCGCGCTGGTCATTATTTATTAACACCACCACCAGTTGAGTAAAACTGCGTCGTAGTCAAACAAACATGGTCCTACGATACATGAAGATTTTGTCTGTTCTGTTGAGCACAGTGAGTGGATGTCGCCTGCTCAGTTGGGGCCCTCGTGATCACAAGTTGCTGATTACAAACGTTTTTCGAGATGGCAGTACGGCACAGTCATCGGCTTGCCGTATTCGGAAAATTCCCGGCCCTTCTGTTGAGCCTCGTTTCTATCCATTTTATCCTTATGGGTCATTTTTCCTCTAAGTTATTCCACATTGTTGTTGCAGTTACACACGGCCCATGCCAGAGTGCCCTCTGGTCAGATCAGTGGTCTTTATGAACGAATGAATAAGTGGATGAATGAACGAATGAATACATAAGCAAACCGATTTGATCCACATTCATGAATAACACATCAAACAAGCATAACCCTATATGGTTTTTTAACTGAAGGTTAAGAGATAAGTCACTCGGTGGTTGTGTAACACTGGCTTTGGAATCTGTTGGTGTGGCGTAGATTCCACTTCAGTTCCGAAATAAACTGTCAGAAACAGATCGAGTGGACTGGCTATAGCAACCTTGTCAACTCGTTAAAAGTATTCGTCTGGAAGTTGAGGCACGGACTGTGTGCACACCAGTGGTGGCGTTTTAAGTTCAAACACCGACGTATTAAAAGGAGCATTTCTTTGCGAAACAGAGTGGAATTCTGTCATTTTGCCATAAATATGAGACTAGTCTGTACAACTGATAAGTTCAGTCCAAAGATGCTCCGCAACGGCACATTTTCACCAGTGTGTGACTCATCAGAGTATAAATTGACTCGATGGATATCTAGGCTAATTGGACTAATCAGAAAACCTATATGTACAGCCTGAAAGTTTGAGCTTGCCAGTTGCGCAGACAGTTTACATCACAGCGACGACTTGATATGTTCCCTTTGCTCTAGGTCTCTTTCTGCTGGCAACCTGCCACGTGAATCTAGTGACAGTATTTGTGGCCTTGCTTCAATCGTCTATTACAAGGGCCAAACTCAAATTACAAATAACGTTGAATCCAGCTATATGAGTCTTTCCAAACCAATATGTGAATGGCATCTTAGCCGACCTAAATAAATAATTCTTGGAGTTGAACCAAAGCTAGTCCAACGAAGCAACAGTAAGAAGAGGGACTTGTACAAAAAAATACCTGACAAGGTTACGCGGTCCAATAACGGTAAGCATGCCAACACTTTCATATACGACTGCAATGCGACACGGATAATGTGCCAACATAATAGGTTGCTGCTTAAGGAACAGAGTTTAGTGACTGTTTGTTCGTGAAACAGCGAGGTAATTGGTTGTCGTTTTCTTCGTTGGCCATTTAGACCAGAGATTTGGTGTTAGCTTGCGACATTAACGTTGTACGATCTAACAGCCATCGAAATAAGAAATGTAGGGTACTCACTGTTGTCTGTGAGAAAATTTGTACCATAAGTGAACGGTTGCCTACCCGCATTTGTTGGGTTAACTGACCTTTCAGATGTGGGTGTACATATCGATATGTTTCATGTGATATCCACGTTTGAGCGTGAGTTACAGGATACACGGTATAACCTTAATAAATGAACCGAAATACACGATGCTTACGCTATGTACCGCGTGGTCTAAAAATGCTATTAACTATGACACGTGATCATTTAACCTAATAAAACCTCAGAATCAGAAGCGGGACGATATTCCGTCCACAAAATTTTCAGTGAAATCATCAACATTTTGTGTGTTAAGTGCTGCTGTGACCAGGGTCCGTAGGTTGATTATTTTGCCGATTGATTCAAAGCAGCTAATAGTGGGCACGTGCAACTCAACCAAAGCTTGTAGTCACTTCATCACGTGACTATTATATGACTTATACTACCCGCTGAAGAATACTCACTTGTGCACTTGGTGTACTGTGCAGTATTTCTGTCACTGTCACAGTTTCCGCTTGTAACGTGAAACACAAAAGAAACTCAAAAGTCAGAACGTGGCGAACAAGTTTGTTTTTGGTGTATCATCTTCAGGCCAAATACAACACAATAAATATGAAATTAGTTGTCAAGTCAAGTCCGGCTGGGAAACCCTAATCTGTGTGCACAGAGGTCTTTTGTTCAAGCGCTGAAGTTACCATGGCCTGCCCTCGTTGGAACACTTGACACGGCACCTCAGTAGCCATGTGCGTAATTCCAAAATGACATTAGATTCACACCTTATTAAATTTCACAAAATCCTTACTTGACAACTAATTTCATATTTATTGTGTTGTATTTGGTCGGAAAATGATACACCGAAAACGAGCTTGTTCGCCAAGTTTTGACTTTTGATGAAAGTTCTGGGTATATTTGAACAGACAAAAGAAGTTGTATTACACACCACTTGTCTACCTGGAGGTTTTCTTTCCCAGGACGCTATTGTAGTCATATAAAACCGCTGAACGTTCACATACGCTACTACGTCGTCGTATATCTCCCAACTTTGTCTGGGGTGTACTTGGGACAAATGCTCAAGTGGATAATCTGTTGGGACTGACAGATTCACATATAATAGTTTACATATTGCAAGCATGTTTTCGTCTACACCGCCACCCGGTGATTGCTTTGAGCCCATCACCGGGACTAGTTCAAACTAGCGTCAGACAGTGTTCGTTTTACGTCTTTTCGCCACCATATGTGTCACTCTATTGGATGAGTGTAAAAGTGAAACAACTATCCAGCAGAACGTTATTGTAGCAAATACCGAGTAGCATTTGAGGGAGTTATAATGCATATATTTTGGAGTCTATACATCAGTAAATGATAATATTCGCATGATCATGATAGACGCGTGATTTACATTTTTGTTGGAGTACGACATGAAGGACATGTTGGTAGGAGTACAGAATATGCCGTATGTATCCCTCTCCAGAAAATCTTGTCTATTCAAATACCTATGACCAAATAACTTGAGTTAGACACCCTAGGCAACAGTTAATACAAACCAACCGCCTCACGCAGTCAATATACGATGTTCTGTGAGTGCAAATTTCTGGCAAATCAATCTAAAAACTTACGCGAGTGTTGGTAACTTTCGTCTTGGGTAAATCCGTACCGTAGAGATGCGACTCCAAATACTCGTAGACTGCGTAAATTGCACAACGAGCTGCTTGCATGGCGTCTCTGCCCCAATTTACCCCGTCGGCAACAGCCAGAAATGCTGAATCACACCGAGCTCGAACCACAAACGCATCGGCATTTGGTTCACCTAAAAAACCAGAACCACGCAATTTGACATTCGTATCGCAAATGACAGTAAATTATTGATAATGGTCAACTTCCTGTTATCTAATCAAGTAGATAATCAAAGAACGAAACCAAATATGAGACGGTCGATTTGAGGTACTTTTCAGGAAATACTAACACCGTTCCAATTTCTGAATCTGGCGGTGGTAGCCAGCATAAGTCTCCCAGCATCCATTTAATCAATCTCGTTAGATCAAACCAAATTAATAACCCAGCGTGGGACAATGGAATAGCTTCCCCCCCTCCCAAATCAATGATAAGTATGTTCAGTCGGTTGTATACCTTATCCGTTGCAGGAATGGAACAACCGCTCTCCCCCTCTCTCTCTTTACCATTGAACACTAAAAGCAGTTTGCGAAAATCACACAGACTCGAATGTCATACTGAGGTAGTTGATAACGAAAGTTCTGAGGTGGTTGTAAAAAGTATTCCACGGTAAGAACTCAAGGCACAGCGCAGCTCAACGTTCAGTGAGCTAGTGAGAATAACTGTTAGACAACGTCAGTTTTAAAACGTCAAGTGTTGTGAGATCCAGAGTCTGAAAGGAACCGTACGCAGGAATGTTTCAACAACAGGTGTTGTAACAGGCAACCAACTATGATCGGTTTTCAACAGCGATCATCCAACATGAAGTCATCTACGGCACCCAACGTATGTGTCGCATACTAGTTGATCACGTTTTGCTCCGTACTCCGGCGAATGGTTCCTTTACCAATGCAAAACCATAACCATCCCTGGTTGGCACGGATAATGAGAAACAGTTGTGTTTAGTTTGTTCATCAAGGACAGGAGGGTGGATAGACTGAAAAGATGAAGCTCGACGTCGAATCTACGAAAGATTGCCATGTGCTCCACTTTGAAAGGTAAAATGAAAATTTTCTGTCGGGGATCACAAGTAATGCAATTCGAGAAACCCAAATTCCGATACACGCTGCATTTTTCTTGAAGGTACATAGATAGACAAATCCTTTGCATGTAAACCACAGAAGAAGCGTTCATGACAATGCATGGTGGCAAAACTTGTGGCTGAGAACAAAACAATTCGGCTCGACCTTTTTATGACCAAGTCTGATTGGGACAGCCTTAATGTCTTGAACCATGTAAAAAGGAAAATTTTCATAATGTACTATAAATAAATCTCGAACACAGCTGAGGTTAGTTAACAGAGGCCAGCCGAACGATTGTGTGATTACGTTAGCCATTCTTCCAGTCCGTAATCTGTTTCGAGTCATTTTGGCGCCAAAACCAATTTGATGTAATAGGTTCTCCTTCAGTTATACGTCCACTTGATTAATGAAATTTTTAAACACTCAAGTCACATGCTGTTCACTTCAATCTAAGTAGTCTAAAGCACTTTGTTCTGACCTCAAAAGACGCTTGGCCTGCAAAACTGTCTATTGCATGAAGTCCCGTACAGGTTATGTTAAAACATAGGACCACGAACGCACACACTCAGTTGCGTGGCTCACATGTATTCAAACACATTGGGCAGCAATACATTGTCATTCAGTCTGGTGACACTTCTCCATGGTGCGTACACACTATTCTAATAGTCATTTCTGGTCCCTCGTCTTCCTGGCGTTAAGACCTCCCGTTTAGTTCCCGAACGTACGCATTATACTATACGAAAGTGCCTCTTATACAACAACTTAACCTGCCTGAGAACCAAGGAGATCACTGAGTCAATAAGAGAGGTTAGTTGTGTGTCTGGAAAAGTACCAATGACACGCGGGTATGTTGGAACTGTTTTCTGAAATGTGAGCTTCCTTGTAAAGACAGTGCGTATGCCAGTGTGATGGTAAGGCAACCAGTCTACTATAATGAGCAACGAGCCATTATTCATTCAGGATGAGATACTCACAACAGCAAGTATGAGGAAGATTTCGTACAGATTTCAGCGGACACTACGGAACGTAGCCCAAGTACATTTTGTTGTGGGCCATCCTGTATACATTTTATATAAGAGTTGAAACCGTCTTTTGCGGTTATATAAGGCCTAACTTGTTCATACAACGAAAGGCTTACGGACACGTAATTGAAAACTGCGCACTGGTAGAATGTGTTTCGGGTTATCTACAAGTCAACTCAAAAGGGTCAGACAGTGGGTCTTGGAAGAGACCAAATCTATCGCTTTTGGAATAGGTAACCCAGTGTTCATCTCATAAAGACAGTTTGATCAGGTCTAGTAAATTCCTGACCTGGGGTGGTCCCTATTCCTACGTTACTCAAACACAGATAACTGGCCTGCGTCATAAAACACAAACAACAATTCTTCAGAACAGTAGATGATTTGATTTTGGCCAAACTGATGACGCTGTACACTTTTAATAACGCTGACAACATACTAACCCGTTGACGATTTACTGAAATAACACATCAGCCGTATTTCGTTCAACACAACAAATTGGGACCATTTGCGTTATCCATAAAATGATAATGCGTACTGTGAAAGTTTATTGAATATTTCATCAATCTCTGGGTTTAAAATTATTGAATATCGTTCGGCGACGTTCATTTAAAGAAAATCAGGGTGTTCTTCAAACTTCCAAGGAGAATTTGTGAAGAAATCAGGCCTTGAGGAGAGGCAAGGTACAGATTCGTCTATCGTAGTCAGACATTTTTACAGGTTACGATAATAGACAAATCGAATGACAGCCTGGAAGTCGATCGGGTGATAAATATGTCTAACCAAAGGTTCCGCTAGACGTTAGTCGATCACATAATGGATACGGGAAGTATGAGAACATACGCTCGTCAAAATGATTGACACACCGTACACAAAAGTGGTAGTTCATCATAGTGAATTATGTGGCAGCCGCTTCTAGAAACACGCTCAATCGATCTGCGTTACTAAGATACAGCACAGTTCCTCACCCGCATGCGTACTGTTTGGATTACACAATGACTACCTCTCGTACACATCAAAGAATTTGACTTCATAGGACAAAAATGATAAAAAATCATAATTCCTTTTTGGTTTTGCTGCGGGACAACAAAGAGCGTAAACTCATTTATCCTTGATCGTTTATTAGACTGTGTTCGATACAGACACGAGGCCAGAATCCTTTCACAAGTGACCAAATGACACATTCTGTCGACAACTGAGGTGGTTGCATTCCGCCAACTTCACGCTGATTTTTGTAGTCAAAACGGATGCATGCAAACACTCGGGTTGCCGTATCCAAGCCTCGTCATCTAACTCAAGAGGCAATTTGCCCCCTCTCACACTGCGGCTTAAATCGACTTACACAGGTTCGTGTTCCTAACTCAACCGAATTTGTGTTTGTTGTCTATTCAAGCACCCTGTCCCTTGCTTAATCAATAATCTCCTAGCCGTTACCTAATTTTATGTGACTGGATCAAAAACAATTCTATCCGTTTTCTTGCAGGAGTAGTAAATTGAGAAAGTAGTCTTGCGTGTATGTATGACGGAGAACGGGTGAGTAAGACTAGCGTGAACTAGCCAGCCAGTTAAACGGATATATCAGTTGTGAACAGAAATACACACTGCATTCAAAGGAATGCAATTCCTTTTTGCCAACGCAGACGAACAGGCCCAAACAATGCAATAATGGACAATGGAGTTGATTAGTAACTCGGGAATTTTCGTTCATTGAACTTACCACTTCAAATAAACCGAAACTGGGTACCTACCTTGCCAACACATAGGCCAAAATTTCTCACCCCCAAACACCACTGACAGAAATCCAATACAGGAATAAATAACATAACTATGGATGGCGCAGATTTAGACAGCTTAGCATGCAGCCGCACTGCTGTGATAGTTTCAGTACACAATGATTATATTACTAACTAGTTGTGTTACTCGGATGGCTAACTCATTGTGTATCACTCACGTGATCGGAAATGAATCATGCAAATAGAACAATCTGGTTATCATCTGTAAACAACCTTCGGCTCTGACTAATTCTAATCAGTTCTGCCAAATTTTCCACGTGTGGGAATTCTTAGACAATAACTCTAAAAGGTGACGGTACAGAAAACCCGTAAAAGCGAACTTCCTAAAATCTGAAAAACACGAGAATCATCTACTGACTTTCAGAAATGAGAACCCGAAAACTGCAGTTCCCGAGACGAACAACAAGTAAGCCAGCCACCACTAGACGGATGCCATGCAAATGATATTAGTTGTCAAGTTCAACAAGTGAGCTGAGAAAAGTGTAAACACCATGGTGTATTCGGATAGCATCCAAGGGGCACTCTAGGTCAAACAGAAATCTGTGCAAAAAGGACAAAACTTAATTGGTCTTGAGGAGGTACATATAACGTAATCGCATGTGGAGACAGGACAGTTTGCATTACGAATCAAAGTCCACCCAGTGAGATGATGATGGTCCCGAATCTGGAGTGCAGAAACCGGTCATCCGGTTAGGACCTCATGCATCCTATTATTTAAGGCGGTAGACGTTACACACGAGAACTTAAAACGATCTGGGTGAACTGAATCGAAAAACAGTTACACTAACGTGAAGCACTACATTATCTCAGAATAACTGAAACAAGATATTGACTCTTTCAGGATGATAACGTTAGATTTCAGTGCATCGGGTGGGCGAACACCTTGAGGTTAAACACCTTGATAATTGTCAGATCTAGACCCCATCAAAAACTCCCAGGACTGTATTCGACTTAAGGTCAACAAAAAAAGTAACCTTTCTCAGACATCGGTGGGTATATCAGAGCTTGGATAATAGGTTGTAGTGGTTTGTCCGACATTCTTATGAAAAAATACAATCGGAGGTATGTCATAGAGGGTTGATAAGGTCAACTAGGCACGCAGTCACAAGTATAATCGTACAGTGACTGCTTATTAGCACAACAAAAATGAAATATTTGGTTTTTGGGGAGAAGGTTTTGACTTCATGATCAATAAGGGGAAGACCAAAAATGTACTAAAATAGATAATTGGTTGTTTGTTAGCTGTTAAGCTTATGATGTTTTATCGTTACTTTCGTTCAGGTTTGCACTGACCAAATAGAGGAATTCTGAATTGTAAACTTCTAAGGCGGACTATGTCTATCCATTTTTTTTGAATCGTTTTTTGTAGTTTTCTTCTTCCAGGTTATTCCACGTTACAGTCGCAGTAAGCGGTAGTTCGAACCATTGTATCCTCTGGTCAGGTTCATGTTCGTCAGGAGTGGATGAATGAATGAATGAGTCCGACCGAACCGGAAGTTAGCAAATCACACTCAAACCGACAGCTTTATCTAACCTTACTGTCAGTTATTTATGAAATTGTAAACATATCTGAGAACAATGTCTGTCATTGGGTGATGGTGTCTGTACAAGAAAAGTTATGCAATCGATCTAATGACCGGTGAAAGACAAGTGTGTCTTTACAGTGGTCATCCATTGTTGTGTTGTATTTAAAAGTTCGAAGACCGGTTTGTTGTCGTTCGATTGTCTTTACCTTGTGGTGTAGACTGTTGAGTAATTAACCCAGTCCCTTAATACAGAATCATATATTATTGTACTTACATATACAGTGTTGTTAGTAAACCATGATATCCATGTTTGCTTCAAATGCTCAACCGTACATTATTGGCGAGCAGGCTACAATTATGCTTTGCTTTTTACCATCAATTTCAAAATAGTTAGGGGAAGCTAGTTTTTACTCATATTTACCCCAAGATGCTGAGAAAATCAAGGGATCTAACTGCAGGAGCTTGTATCATTCTACTGAGGTGCCGCAATAGAACATCAGGAATTTCAAGTGAAGTCACCCCTTGCAATCAAAGTGATCCTGACTTGAGCAACTCGGTGGGAACGTTCATGGAGAGCAAAACTGTTACGGCCAATCATTCTGTTGCTTCGAACGGCCAAATACATCTTCATTCACAACAAGAAAATCAATTAATATTTTACAAGCAATTCCCCCAGACTGACGATTTTCCTATGCCTAACTAACTGCGATGATATCACTCAGGATGAGTAAAACAATGAGATAAAAATGACTGAGACAAAGCCATAGGACCTCGGTGTGTATGCGTACTGCTTTTCTATTACGAACACGCACACACGTTGTACAAGTCAGTTACATGCCAGAATCATCTGCACCTCATCACAACGTTCATTATTTAAGGTAGGCTCAGACACTATGAAATTACGACACACGTTTGTCACATCAGGTTATCGTTTGCGTCTATACAATTTCTTCTCGTCGCCATGTATGGTCTACCCTCAGACATAGTACACCTGACTGCTTATCCGCTTCCCAACCAATAATACATTTGCAGGTCCTTCCTTCACCAGCGAACAAAATATCACATATATCACTGTCATAATATAACAATGGATATATGGCTAAGTAGAGGCCTATAAACGGTTCCTGGTGCTACAGTAATGCTGTACCATTCCGGTTTCGACCCAGAAGTCTCCGGATGGTGGGTCTGCTGATTCCGGGAGGAACCTTAACGACGCAGTGAATCCAACCAATACAAATATCAGCTCGAACCAGTCGACGTATTAAACTCGCCTTGAATGTGTTCAGAGAGTTTGTCCGTTATTCTGTCCTACGTTACGCTCAACAGCAAACACTTGGAGTCCGATAAAACACGTAACAATGACGCACCAAGCAGTCTGATTCTGATGCCTCCTACGTCCAAAGTGGTTTACTACTAAGTCAACATCAAAAACATCCAGCGGGATACAGTACACACCGTTTGTCTCGTTGTCATACTAGTTGATTCATTTGGTCGACATCAGAGAATACCATGGTAACCAATTACACAAACAAATTTCGAATTTCGTGCCTCTGTTCAGTTCCCTGTGTCTGCATACTGGAGCTATGAGCCACGAGCATTGTAATAGGAATCGTCGAGCTTCGATCATTGACAACTGCATGGTCTGTCTAACTCTTGAAACTCAAAGATCGCAGGTTGGTCAAACCGGAATGTTTGTAGTTCCCCTCCTAACATTGACGGAAGTCAACGTCAAAGATGCTTTCTTTACAACGACCTTAAAGGTTTCAGGTATATCGATCAACAAATGAAGGATCTTACCAGTGACTTCAAACGCAAGATTAACGAAAATGCTCCGTGATATGAATGCAACTCAACACCAAACCATGGAGAGTTTATGCCCTTATCTATTACTAAGGTTGACTCAGAAGGTGAGACTTAACGCCGTTGAAAAAATAACGCTTGAGGCCACAAATTTAGCGGTTTGAACAAACACGTGCAAACGGTAGCAATTGTCTGAAAGCACACCTGATGCATTTGATATTTCGACGTTAATACCAACAGCCTTGAGGTGTGCCACCTTCAATCTCGAAGGTCCATGACTCGAGGATATCGTGTCGAAAGTCGTCTTTCATCAAGGAAAACAAACCTATAGTCAACTTCAGGGGTTCCCTGATCCAGCCAGTTCATCATTTTACAGTCCCATTGATTTCAATAGTCGAGACGGTTAATCCGAATAGGTACGTGGTAAATTCAACATAACACAGAGTGCTTCAGAACACACGACTACGCTTGCTTGCGACATTCCTAAAAAGCCACCACTTCGCCCGACGAATTATCGAACCCACTCAATATCTTTCCCCGCCTACATATCAAGGCAAGAAACTTCGCGTCAGCGTGTTACCCACCATACCATATATAAACCGGAAAATGCCGGTGACTTACCAATCAAAAAATGTATCAAACATTATCTAACCATGTCTGTTACACAGTGCCAGACACCCATAACACAACATTGTAGCTAAGTTATGTAACAGCAAACTGAATAAAAACCCGTCCAACAACCCAACAATTCCATATTCTCACGGTCATGCCTTTGTTCAAAAATGACATCCAAATATTACAAGATGACGTAATCTTCGTTGTAAATGTATTCATCTGTGGTCCATATGGAGTGGACAACAAAATGAGAATAAACAAACTTAGCCACACCGCTCAAAAGGCGGTCTAATGTATATTCAGTCTTCTCCGTTCCTGAAAGCGCTCTCTTTCTAAAAATAACACCATGGCCTGCAGTACTCAAAAGCACAGGTTTCACACATTCATCACCGCACAACTTCCTTTGATTGCTGACTCTCTCGAAAATTAAAATGTCGGACATTTGTGAGTCGCTTGTTCAATGCTTTTTCAAAACGATCGATTCACATTTGAAAAGTACCAAACATCTATGTGCAGAATTGCATAATATGCGGACTCAAATGGCGCTATATAAAATAGGACTCTGACAGTCGAATGATGTATATCATCTAGACGGAAGAATTACATTCATCTTAGCGAAGTGTGTAAATTCCATAAGTGGAGAAACATATCTTTCATCGAAAATAAATCGTTCTTGAACATGTGAGCAACGAATCCTAACCGAAATGTGTTTGCGCATTGATGAGTCAATAGTCTAAAGGCGGATGAGCACCGATGATCAGTTGATACCAAATTTGGCCATTTACCATCATTAACACGGAGACTACGATAACAGTGACTAGTGCTTGACTCAAGCTAACTTACTCAGCTGTTCTATATCGGCTGAAAATGTGAATGTATGAACAAATGAAGTTCTGATGAGTAATCGGCGATTTGGTTAATTTCAAATTGAACATCACTCACAATTGATCGCAGCTGTCGCATTCCCATAGACTATCCGGTAGGCCCCTTTCGAAAAGAAGCACTAGACTCGAGTTTCGCTCTCATTAGAGCTTGTCAGTAGTGCATATCATCGCCACTGCCAGGACTTGAACCACGGGCACGCTGTTCATGAGGCAACCGTGTTAACCACTGCGCCATTGACCTCACGTTAGGCACGACCGAATTATCATATGTGAACACTCAACCACTTTCGCTTGTGAGTAATGCTCAGGTTGCCCGATCGTCTCGATAGGGGACACAGTTACTGTCTGTTAACTCCAATCGATAACCCCGCGATTAGGACTTCCTAGACAGGTCGAAATCTCCGATCTCATTAAACCTGCTAGGCGATATTTTAGATTACTGATCATTACTCACAAGCGAAAGTGGTTGAGTGTTCACATATGATAATTCGGTCGTGCCTAACGTGAGGTCAATGGCGCAGTGGTTAACACGGTTGCCTCATGAACAGCGTGTCCGTGGTTCAAGTCCTGGCAGTGGCGATGATATGCACTACTGACGAGCTCTAATGAGAGCGAAACTCGAGTCTAGTGCTTCTTTTCGAAAGGGGCCTACCGGATAGTCTATGGGAATGCGACAGCTGCGATCAATTGTGAGTGATGTTCAATTTGAAATTAACCAAATCCCCGACTACTCATCAGTAATCTAAAATATCGCCTAGCAGGTTTAATGAGATCGGAGATTTCGACCTGTCTAGGAAGTCCTAATCGCGGGGTTATCGATTGGAGTTAACAGACAGTAACTGTGTCCCCTATCGAGACGATCGGGCAACCTGAGCATTACTCACAAGCGAAAGTGGTTGAGTGTTCACATATGATAATTCGGTCGTGCCTAACGTGAGGTCAATGGCGCAGTGGTTAACACGGTTGCCTCATGAACAGCGTGTCCGTGGTTCAAGTCCTGGCAGTGGCGATGATATGCACTACTGACGAGCTCTAATGAGAGCGAAACTCGAGTCTAGTGCTTCTTTTCGAAAGGGGCCTACCGGATAGTCTATGGGAATGCGACAGCTGCGATCAATTGTGAGTGATGTTCAATTTGAAATGTAGTTCTGCCCATCAGAGTGTACAAAAAATTGACTTCACTTTACTCGAAAAGAAACGGTTACAGAAAGTAGAATGTTTTTAACCCTACTATGTCGCATGGTGCGATATTTAGCGAATTCAGGAAAGGTAGCATTTGGAATTTCACGCAAACGTGTTTCAGCATACGAGAGATTGTCAAACAACTTCGGAAGGTAATTACGTGGATATGGTCTCGGTTTACTTGTTCTGCCATGTGTAAAATAATTCCAAAACCACTAATACACATTTTACAAAGAGTATTAAAAGAGTTGACCCGCTTCCCGTCCGACGCGTCTGGCCTAGTTTGTTTGTTTCCACGCCTTCTTGTTTATTCCTGTCAATACAGCACATACAATTCCAAGTTGTGTTCGTGTTGGGAGCTAATAACTTTCTTAGCTAAACTTGTGGACCGGTGTCATCAAGTCATATACGGAAGCAGTTGTAATTTTAGGTAATGTGCATCCGGTCTCCTCAAAATTTTATTTTCATTCGGCATCTGTCAGCTGTCTACTACTACCTAATGAATACCGAATCGGTGCATCTACACAGTTCAAGAGTTCAAAGTGTTATGTCAGCTCTACTCCACAAAGTTCATACTTATATGCAAAAAACAGTACAAGAAGACGATCTCCAATTCGATCGTAACGCAAACAACGCAGAACCCGTCGAACACTTTGAAATGCAACAAGGAGTTCCTCGGGGTTGAATTTGAAATAAAAATTGTCTTCTTCTACCTGTGGTTAACAAACTACTCTGAAAAATACGAGGACCACAGTGGGGATTCCTGTTCGAACGAGCGTGTGCACTGCCGGTGAACACTAAAAAGGGCGAAGTTCCAAGCTTGTTATTTTTTTGAAGCGGACTAGCCAAAAGACTTATTTCAATGTGAGGATCAAATGTGAGTGGTGCTCAACCTCTAAAAGTCTATTTTGGTCTGAAACACCAAAAGACGGAAGGTGTACTTCTCACGAGCCTTGAATACAATCACTGCCGTCTAGAGTGGATCCAGAATCACGTCTCAAAGACAGTACTGCAGGACTATCTACCATGGACACAACACGCAATCTAATCTGGATGGTTTTGATGAAGGCAAGTGTTAGTGGCATGACCTTCGGAAAGTGTAAGAGGAAAACCGGTGATCGTTTTGCGATTAGCTTTAAAGAACAGGCAACCGAAACAGAGATTCTAGATGTTAAACGAACTTCCAATTTTTATGTCGGTAAATTTGATAGAAATTCACTGCTATTTTTACACGTCACACAAACACAGGGGAACATAATTCTCTGTCACAAACTGTCTTACTATATAGTCTTCAGATCCAAAGATCGTGACTCTTTATCAAAGTATCTAAATCAAACTGACCAGCCTGTGGCCCACGTCTGAGCCGATTAAGAATGTCCGGGATATGTCTGTCCGGTGTATGTATATAGTCGCCAGAATCAGCGGACACACTAAGACTTGAGGTATGCTTGAAAACAGTTAAGAAATAATCTTGATGCACCTATGAGAGCGCCAAACTCATGTACTGATATTCCGGAACGGAGCTGAAGCAGCGTCCTACCAGTGTCTTCCGGTGCATCATGGACTAAACTGATCTTGTCGTCTAGTTACGGTCAGTTCTGCCTCTCAGTTCATCGAATCATAAAAGATGAACTGGTGTCAAATAAGTTTTCCCCACCACGACGTGTACTGAGTCCGACCACTGGCACAAATTATGATCATTCCGCAAGATACAAAAAGTAAGCCCTTTGTTTTCAACACTCACTGAGCACAAAGCATGCGCATGGGCACATTCGTTGACAAAACAAATAGTCAAGGTCAACTGATACGGTCAGCTGGCTCTGACCTGGCATAGATGGGGACGGGGTCATTGCTCTCGATTCACTGCGATTTTAGGTGTGTACGTTCACTTTTCACCGTCAGATATCCGGGTGAGCCATGCTGATTAATTTTCACACAACCCTATCACAAATATCGCCATTTCCGCCGATTGGATATTATCATCCGAGTATCATACACAGTTGGACAACACTGCTCTTAAAAAGTGTGTGCTGGGTCAGCGTTAATTTGCAATGTAGGGGTGACCATGAAATCACCAATGTGTTGTTACATGTAACTCCCAACTGACGAAATCGTGATTCGTTAGTCTGCCTTCTATATCTTGATCGGTTGAACGGTTTTAGCCCTCGACGATCAGCACACCTAGCGCAACATTGCTGCGTTGCATCCAGTGAAATGCTAGTCAGTTACGCGAAGAATAAGCGGAAAATTTCCCATGGTCGGTCGTTACATAGAAGTTGGTAACAATGAGAAATCGCTTGATACACTCTGGGTGAGTGAATAACTTGCCTGCACGTATGTAGTGAGTACAAACAGCTACGAGCAAGACCTGTGGCCTTTTTATTTCAGATGCAGACCGGCAAATATTCCCTGTCTAGTTCCTGTCAAGTGGTAATATGATGTCAAAATTATGACAGATGGAGTATGTTGATGCCTTGTCATAAAGTGTATTGGCACAAAGCATTTCAACAACAGAAAGTGAACAACGAATGCAATCTGGTCGTGTATGCAAATGATGATGGAACTCATCCAGAAAACACCATAAAGTCTATTTGTGTGTGCATGCACCTACCTGAAGTTCGATCGGTTAGTGGGTTTTTCTCGTACAACGAGACCGATATACCGTCTGCTTTCCGGTTTCTCATTGGTTTCCAGGATTCCAAGGCGGCTACAAAAGCAGTGGTAGAAGAAAGGGTTGATACAGTAGAAAAGTGAGCTCTGCTCGGCCGTTTGAAAATTTAAAAAATGAAAATTTCAACAAGCTTTTGAGAAATTTTACAGTCTATGGTTTTAGCAAATATGCCTGGGAGGGGTAATCATAGCTTGGCTCCTAATCATCTACATCTAACCTATCTCCCGTTGGTCTGATAAATACGTGTATTCAGCAACAGATCCTGACTGTCGAGAATAGAGTCTGCAGCCTTGGAATAACAACGAGATTTTCCATAGCAAGGTTAAATCACTAAACATATCCGGAATTAATTGTTTGATTAGGAGAATCAATGAGCCCAGGATGTGCCAGCACGTAGACAGTCTGGCGACATCGTCAGTTTGCAATAACCAGAGGTTTGCTTTTAACTTATAAAATTATATATCCATCTGATCGCCTGTTAGTAGATCTACTGCGATAACCAGGAGTGACATATTAAGAGACCACTGTTTCTAATATGAGTTCCTAATTGAGCAGGCCATGGTGTAGGCAGTAATACATCCCACTAAGTGTGAGATCATTATGACAGGCACAGATTGACATTGTGATCGTGACTGATTCGGCTGCCAGGTTCCAAATACTTCTTATTTGGTTGATGCTCTAGTCAACCGGAGCTACGGTTCTTTCGGTCACTCTCTTAACGTCTACCAAAGGTGTACACAAATATATGTCCAATTTCTTGTTGTTGTTACTCCATATGTTCGACTGTTGTGTCCCTATGTCAATTCAATGTGTTGACACGGTGTATGCCTGTTATTCAGTTTTCATTAAATCTCTTTAGTTGGCTGCTTAACATCTATGCACTGTCAAGCAAATTTCAGTCCGCGATTAACACAAGGACGGAAGTAAGTGAGGTTTTGATGTTCTCATCATCTGAACTAATGGTCTAATTGTGATACCGCTTTGTCCTCGTTATAAAGTAACTTGATCAGTCTGGATGGTATGTATGGAATCCGTATCGGAACTTCAAATGCAGAACGTTCCTCCGCACTTGGGGAGTTCTCAGGCTTATCTTCTTCAATACAAGCAACCGTACGACACTGTAGACTAATTCACATACTTGGCTTATTTCACACAACTTATGAGAAGACATCAGAGAGGATAACGACGACACATGTTGGCTTCGTCAACCGTCTCGTTTGTTTGCTTGGTGGAATTGTTCCCCTGGAATTATTCTGTTCACTTTGACGACCGAAGGGGACCCTAATCATTGTGTTGTGTGGTGAAGTTAACCGTTATTCATGAATGCGTATGCGCGTGAAGATCGTAGTTTTAAGATTGAAGAAGCAGCGAACTAACGTTTCTGTGATTTCTGGTTTCCTCTAACATCATCAGATTTGCTACAAAAATGATAAACTTTTCATGCTGGATGCTGACCAAGAAACCAACAAGCTGAAGATCAATGTCATCAAAAAACAGTCGAACTGAATGAAACCGATAACGTTAGTATTGTCATCTGAAACGTCACTTAAAGTGTTAACAATTCAATAAACGATTTGATGACTGATACAATCTATGCCACAATCGGTCTATATTGATCAGAGCTTCAAACATGTAACACAAAAGCTGTCATTATCCCTCTACTCCAACTGATAGAACATTTGTGGATCATCACCACCCTTTCAGCAAGCTGGTTGCCAGTCTTCAATTGTATAACCGGTAGGAGTAATATCTCGGAATAGCAAAGCTTTTGTTCCTCGTTACTTAGTTCTGACAGTGAAAGTTCTGATCAAATGATTTTTACCATTAAATTTTGATACAACTTCGGCAATATAATCAATAAGGTTTTCAGCGAATGTGGCTCTTTTTGAGTAATTCTTTTGCAGAGCTATTGTTTCGATGAAATTATTGCACATTAGAACTGTACCCCCAGTTGATCGAGCCCTGGAATGCTGTGTTATGCATAGACAGGAATGACCCAAAATACACCTCAACTTTATTCTCAAAAAATGTCAGTCTTGTGACATTTTCATTAAACGATCCCCGTTTTAACTATGTCACCGAAGTCATAAGCTTGGAATTAAACTGCTTCGAATAGCGGAAGGCTAATGCACGTTGGCTGACAACAAAACATGACGTTTTTACACAGCCACCTCAAAATAACATCGTTTGTTTGGAGAAACGATTTTAATAGATGTCACCACTTGGCAAACCCCAGGTCAAAAACCTCAACGCTTAGTTGTTACGTCGCAATGAAGTTTCTACATTTTAACGTTGTGATCATTCGTGGTATGATCATGGGTATTCTTAGCACAGAAGTTTTAGAAGTAACGCACAAGTGAGTCCGTCGAATGCTGCTTCTCCGAGCAGCCTTCTGAGTTGACAATCCGCGTGGCTTTTGATGACATACCACTTCTTAGGGTACTGTTGAAAACCTCAGCCTGCGGAAACATCAAATCCGAATTTCCCACCAGTTAACGGGTAATTGGCCGTAACTCCAATTACTGTCACTAAAATTTTGTGTTTGAGTTAGTGTTTTCAAGGCAGGCAGCGAAAATAAATACCAATTTAATGCGTTGCACCCTCTCTAGAAGACCCTACTGTCATCGCCTAAGTGGAGAAGACGTAGTAGAACAATTTGATCGCATTGTTTCGGGACAAGGACACGTTGTATTGTGTACTGCTGACCGAATCACTGTTCGAGAACGCCACTGGTGGCCATTCTTTGTCACAATCTTACAATTCATAAGGGAGAATCAACCGATAATCCTCATTTGGCCGGCTGATAGTGAACAATGTGGCGCTATAAAATCACCGTCAAATCTGTACTGTTGGCCACACACAAGATAAAGTGAAGCTCACCCTAACAAATTAGAACATTCGAGTCAAAGCTAGGCCCAGATCTGTAACAATTGGATCTCTTCATTTATTACACTACTCATCAGTACTACAACTCTGATGCCGAACAGGGGTGCAGGTGGATTCCAGCGTGGACATTTTGAGAAATCTTCCTTGGGTAGTTAGCACTCCGGGTCTCCTAGTGGATGGTATCTCACACATTGGGTTAGATGGATGAGTAACAACAAATATGGCATTTATGGGCTCCCGGTGTAGATTTGTAGCTCAACTGGTGAAGTATTTACCCCGTCTGGACATGCTATATTTTTCGCTGGCTCGAATTCAAGCGAAGTTTTTTTGCAGTCGGGAGTCTTTTGAGTTGTGGAAGCTTCTTGAAAATACTTACAAAAAAGAGGTAACTTAGTTCGAACTGTTTGTCTTTATGACGTTACAACATGTTAACTATCAGCCTAAACAAAACATTCTCAAACACCACTTTTTAAAGAAAGTGCGCGCCACACCTGACGAAAGCAACGATCGACTTATTTCCCGTAAACCTGATATCCCAAAGGGTTCACAATGATTTCAAAGAGTATGTTGTCACAGTTGGGATATTTCCTGAGGCAACAAATGCTAATTGATTCTGACCAAATACTTGTAATTATCGACCACGGTTCACAGCGCAAGTGGTCAGTCTTTCCAATGAAAAGGATAAAAACTGCTCTGGAAAATCCATCCGCTTGGCAGACGGCCAAATTCGATGATGTCGTTGTATGCAGACGGTACTCAAGAAACGATACAGACCGTTTGTCACGGTGAGGGGTTTAGTAGCGTAAACGGACATTTGCACAAACGAACACGTGAAGAACAGCAGTACTTTGGGTTTACGCGGCAGAGAAGGAACGTTGAGTGTGCCACGGCACTGAGTTCGGGCTAGTTTGATAGGAGCTATTGCTGGTCACCGTGTCGAATCGTGGTGATCCGGGCTAATGGTTACCTCTAGTCCACCCTGCACTAGACGCATGTTGGAGATTGCAACACTCCACCCGTGAAAGCTTCAGCTGCTAATGTGCAGGCGTGTTAGAGAGTGGGTGATGTCTGTCCAATTGTCAAGTTTCATTCAGCGGCTGGAACTCTGCATGTTGGAGGACTGCCAACAGTAATTGGAAGATGGAACCGACGGAAGTCTAGAAGGCAGAGTTGATACAGACAACTTCTTCAGGTTTGATTTCGTGGACTGGGCAGGACGAGTTCAAGTGCTGACATCTAGATAAGCGAAGACCAGTGGCCATGACACTAGTGTGTGTAAAACAACGGTTCTTTGAAGCTAGGTTATTTAGGTAAGCGATGAAGTTTATTCACTCCAAGAATGGTGACAAGGGAAGACAGTGAAGAGGACGTAACCACAATTCTGCGATAAGATCCTCAAGCGACCAACGTCCGTTGGCTCAGAAACTTTTCACAAGTCGGCGATCGATTCGGTCGTCAAGCGCCTAATCTCCATAAGCTTTCCGACATAGTTACTATGAAGGGAGGTTGTTTTCGATGTTAGTTGGACTTCGCGCGGCGATTCGAAATGTTAGTAATTTTGCAGTCCACTTTAACTGGAAATAGCTTTAGTATCGATGACGCCGTCTTTTACTATTATGGTAACGTGGATTCAGTGTCAGATCTCCTAGGATCAGAAAAACCCATGTATGACGGAGCAACCACACTACTACTTCAATCCACTGGTTCTTGTTTGGGTCGGGATGTACGGGGCTATTTTTCTGTGGCTGTATTTTTTCAATGACAGGATAAATTTTTCAACGCATATGGAACTCCTTTGTGGATCTCTTCGTAAATACCCCCAAGTTCTTAGATCCTGACCAACCATGTCGGGTTCATTTTTAACAAGACGTTGCTTCAGACCAAAATACAAAATTTGTTCAGTAATGGTTGAACCAAACATTTACATGAAGATTAATTGGTCTTAGTGGACTTGTTGAGGGTCCTCAAGATCAGGTGATATAATTCTGTTGAGTTTTTGTTATCAAATAAACTGAAGTCTGTGGTTCACAGTCTGTGAACCCATTCTATAACTAAACCAAAATCGAACATAACAGCTTTTCCACTGAGCTTCTCAGTGAGCACAACAGAAACGCTAAACCGAGTATGATACGACGAATCCAAAAGTACACAGAAAAGGGAAGGTGGCGAAAACTCGAACGGTTGTTTTACCAATGCTGCTACCTTCACAACACAAAACAACTCTTTAAGGGCTATAGAGTGTGGTTTATCAGTTTACTTTCAGAGGTTATTCAACTAAGCCAAGGCGGTTGGATAATTAAAAGGCTATTCACATTAGTTAGACATAAACACAAGAATTAGCATCATGAAAGCACACTACACAGAAGTGGGCCTCCCAGAGGGGAGTGTTCAGAACGAGTGCCCAAGAATTCAGTTCACAAAAGCTTCTAGTTCTTGCGCTCAGTACGGCCGTGGAGACGCTGGTAAACTTGGGCTGATGGCGCATTCACAGAGAATCGCTAACCAGATGAGATGAATGTTTCAGGTGTGGGTCAATTTAGCTGACTATAACTAGGATAAGTTATTTCGTATGAACCAACAACTAATGGTCTGCTAGTAGGCCATTTGCCGGCTTTTAGGATTATGCGTGACTGTGGTCTGTCGTCTGTTCTTTAGTGTACTGTATGCAGAAGCTTATATTCTTGGTCAACACATAAACCTGGTTATTATTCTCATTAAAAATTTCTTTGAAATCTGCCCTGATACTTGATTTCATTCCACAGCTTTCATCCTGCTTTATTTTATTCGTTGTTGAGCGTTCATACATTCTCCACTGGAATCATTTTTTTTACAAAAACGTTTTCTCAGTCCTCTTCTGGGACTATGGTGAATGGTTCACAACTTATCGGCCAACCACCAAACGATCGCTCGATTTCACTCTGTGACACAAGGAGGCGCAACTTCTAAGGAGAGTGACATACGTATCTTTCTACAACCCCGGTGGTCTCAGTCCCTTGGACTAGTGGATATGTGTCCGGATTACCATTTTGTAGCAGTCTGTCATTTTGACGCTAATTCAAGAATCGCTGGTTCGATTCCTTGGCGCGGGTAGTGGTAAGAAGACTAAGCAAGATCAAAACAGTTGTCCCCCACTTCGCTGGTGGTCACCGAGACCAACTGTTCACAAAACAACCTATCTCAACACTTCTCAGGCTGCGGCGGATGCTTGCCCGTCTGTATGCTAACTATAAACCCCTGATCGATTTCGGACTGCTGGGAAAGAATATGCCACAAGTGAACAAAATGATTTTTAGTGTTTCATTACCGAGACTGTATCACTAAAGAAACGCTCATTCTTAGTATGTTTCTGAGAGGCGAGGACATTAACTTCGTTTCATCCGATAGCCGGTTGACCAAGTGTGATACAAAAGCCTCTACCTGCAGATCTCCCAATGTTATTTTCCTGAATGTATAGAACGTATGATATACAGGCTAACGGAACCACAACTAGTATAGCGCGAACTAACTGTGTTGACACATGTGCGCTAGAGTCCTCTGATTTCGGTCACCGTAACAGATTAGTCAGGACCTGGATGCCTCCAACCAAGAGGTAGGCTTAACCACAGACAGCCCATCCACCTGCCTATACCTAGTTGACCGGTCTCATCTTAATGTCGTCAACCGATTGATCGACCATGACAGTGATAGTTGCCACTGCAGGAGTACGTGGCCTCTTGAAATTATGAGGCTTTATGATGCATAACTGTATACACAATACTTGGGATTGTTCGGTGACATCACGAAATATGGCTCAGTAGAGGGGCATTATCTCTGCTTTCCGATGTCGAATACAGCAAAATGTCACACATTTTTAGTTCCGTTTTTTCAATTATCGTGGCTGTTGCAAAGTTAGACTGGAATTGGTGCCATTCATTCGACTAGCAGCTATTCACTAGATCATGATTGTAGCCGCATATTCCAGATTTTCTTTGCCGCATGTCTGACATCAGAGGTCCAGATTCGTGCTTAGTATGAAACACTCCACGTGTGCAGTTTGTAATTTATCAGCGACCTTTATTCTGTGTAACAAAGTTAAAGACAGAAACGTTCTGATCGTCTCAACAACTCATGATATGAAGGATGTGGTGCAGAAATAAGAATGAAACCCTAGAATGGGTCACGAAAAATCAAGAACCTTGTAAAGTTTACCACTGCAATTGTTATATTGGCTCAACATCGAAAGCGACTGTTCATAGATTTCCGGTTACAACCGTACATGTCCGTTCGTTTTATTTGTATGGTAACCATAGCAAACTTTGAACAACACACTTCCGGCGTTCAACTTAAAGCACGCGGCATCTATTTATAACTTCCTAAAAACCGCTAATCAGTAATCTGATCTTCTTTTGTCATCGTGATAGTTTTATGCAACCAACCGTAAACATGTTTTCAATATGTTTCTACAATTCACTAAGATGTTCTAATGTGTTTCAAATCGTATCAACATAACCATATACTGGTCTTGTTAGGCGTTCCAAAGCAGGTTTTAATGACCATGCAAGTAAACAATTGTAGTGACAAATGAAAATAGTTTACTACTTCACATCTCTTTGAAAACTTGAATTTTTCAGGTTCACTTGATATCCAGCATTTCGAATTGAAGACATAACACGCTAAAGTGGCTAGGCCAACAAACTTGTGCCGGTAAACTCAAGCCAGTAACCGACCGTTCTCATTGATGACAGCCTTACAGTAAGTGAAAACCAGATAGCATCCACCTGCTACACAGATCAGTCAGTTATCCCACTGAAGCTAAGTGAGATAAAGTGCATTAAAATCCCCTCAAAACAGCGTTAAATTTACCTTCAATTCAAATAATTTTAATCAAATATTCTATAACCCGAGTTTTCCTATGTTATACCGTCTCAAAATGGTTTGTTCTTTCTCACTGTGGCTGACGACTGTGCACGTTACGACATAACCCAAAGCTTCCGACATCTTCTATATGTTTCTAATTGAATCAAGGGCACTAACTTTTTAAGGCTGTCAAGATTCGTTTCCCCAAACAAACGATTAAACATTTCGCTTATCCCCTCAGCTTGAAATACAAGATGGCAGTTGACCGTGAAAGACCCTAAATTTTTAAAGAATTACGTCTAGGACAAAGTATTTTTAGTCTATTGGTGAAAATAGTTACCTGCAAGAAAACTCGACCTTGATCTGGCATAGTTCGGGGTCCCATACTGTATTTCATTACACATTTTGGGTTCGGTGCATTTTAACAGCCGCCATTCAGACTCATTTCATTGTAAACTTTTGTGATCGTACGTTGGTTGAGTTTGCTTCTTCAGACTAGGTGAACAAGAAACACTTTTAATATTAATCTACGCGTTTGGAAATATAAGCAATGTTTGTCATACTCCATCATCTTCTGTCTGGCTGTTGTTGGAACAGCCGTCGGACTTTTCCACAAGAGACAAGTAATGAGTCACGAAGGTCTAAAGTCACACAAACATTCTCTTCGTCGTCGAGGATGACGGCTATACGACTAGAAGATACTCGTCAAATTATGAAAGGGAAAAAGGAAAACGTTTGGTATGTGCGTCAGAAAACTCAGATGTGCAGGTATTTGTGCAATAAAACAGCTTATTTACAAATGAAAGTAAAATGTCGCTTCGCTGACTCGCTCCTGATTTCACAAGTAACTGTGTTAAACAATGACAATATTCGCACTACTGAATCTAATTAGTCACCGTCAACCCCTAGACTTTCAAAGAAGGTATCAGAGGGAACACAAGAAGTTGTGGGTTTCGTTTCCTTTGGTCAAGTACTCGACTGATCACCTAACAGCTTACAAAAGTGAACGGGGGTTCAGGAATAGGATACAACCTGGTAAACGATTATTGGTATTTTCAATACATGGCCGAACCACTTAAGACTAGAGATTTGTTCGGAAAGTGAATTTTACGAAATAGCTACACCAGTCATTTTCATTTGACACCTATACACCAATTTTTTCGTGACAAATCACGCACAACTCAAGCAAGTATAAGCGTCTGAAAATAGCGGTCGAACATGTTTGATTACTTGGAAGGAATAGCAGAAGAAAACCAAATAAATAAAAGAATCAAATACTATAGAATATGGCATCATTCTATACTTGATATTCTACCGGTAGAATCTTTAGTAGTTCGGTTGATCAATTAGGCACTTAGGAAATTACAACCAGAAAGACATTCTAATGTACTGAAAATTATGAGGAGCAGCCACTAGTGTAACCTACCTACCAAAATCCACTTTGAGAAGTTGACCGGTGGCTGGTTCTCACGAGGAGCGTCGCAACAAAGGAAGCATGTTATCTCAATAAAAACGCGAATCATATCAATCAATACTACTGTTATCTCACGAGTAACTAGGTGAAACAAAGGACGTCTACAAAAGGCCCAACTGTAAAATGTGTCAGTTCCTGATGGGCTCAAACCGACGACAGAAATAGTACTCTCGAATGTGAGAAACTCTCTACCCGCTGAGCTACCAGACTATGCCGGGAGGCCAGAACCGTTTGAGAAATCTTGTCTGAAGAGTCTGTTTCCTAGAACACTTGGTGGACTTCATACGATGCGACGGGTTAGATGGACAATTGAGTCTAAATGTAATATTTCTGAGCTGCCGGGATGATTTCTCAACTCAGATTGGAAAGCGTTTGTCACGTTTGAGCGCGCTGGTGTTGTCGATGGTTCGAGTTTGTCTGAGGTCCAGACCTCTCTCAGGTAGGTCTTTCCCAGATTAACAAAAAGTCTGCACTACTTGCCAATAAGGATATTTGATTAAAATTTTAAACGTACCGAGCATTTAAAACACTTCGCACCCACAACTGTTTGCAAAAATCACAGTATGGTAGTGAGAATTGCCCTGAGGCTCAGTCTACCGTAACTGAAAAAAATCCGATTCTACCTGGTCGGTTGTGTGAAACAGACAAACAAAAGTGTACACACCAAAATGTTGACCTAAGCAGATACATGGCTCAATAATTACAGATAGGTAGCTACTCAAAGGCTCAACTGCGGTGTGACAACCAGCTTCAAGAGCCGACAATTAAGGCAAAACTGTTCCTGATGGATCAATCGCGAAATAGTAATACAACAAACTGGTTGACGCGAGACTCACGATTCATAGGGTAGTCATAGTGATGTGCAATTTGCAGACTACTTTCTCACTACCGAATCAGTACAGACCGCATGCGCCAAGTAGCAGCGTGATAACCTATCTGTAGCACATTCCAATCACAGCGGTGAACAACTGCTTACAATCACTGGACCAAACACCTGTCTCCAGTGATATTGCTGAAGCGTATTTGTGTCTCATGAGATAATCTCAATCAAAAATGACACTTAGAATACAAAATTTATAAGAAAATACCGGTCTTGTAGGGGTGCAAAATCAGTACGAATGGGAAAATGAGCTGACCTACCGGGGTTAGTAGATTTTACTTTGGGCCACTTTTGGACGGCTAATAGGCCTGTATTTGGTCCAGTACATGATGCAAATACCTCCTGAGACAAAGCGGACATAGCAAAAAGTGGGAAAACAGCACAGTCAGGGAGTTCATCTGGACTGAGAGCCCTCCAGACGTCACATTGTGAAAAAAATCGATGACGAAAACGGAGATCCGGATGTTGTGAATTGCACTGTGGGATGTTTTCATTATTTTCCTGACTGGATGAAAAGGTGAGGCTACGGCGTAAAGCACGAAGTCCTTCTTTCAAACTCCATGACTTGGTCAGACCAAGTTCCGATTTTCCGTTGGTTTTGTTTAGAACAAATTTGTTGACAGCAGACATCATGAGAAGTTCATCGTGCAAAAAATCTATAATCGAAAACATGGTTGTTTTTAAGAAGAACCAGATGGAAAAGTTTATAAAGTTTCGTGCATTAAGATCTCGAAAGAGATACCCTGCGATTTGGATAGGGTGACATATTCCACTAGTATGCGACCATTTGTAATATACTTGTTACGAAACACGTTAAGCGATATTATTTGTCTAATTGACCAAAAAATGTACAACAATTCTCTGCGTTTAGGAAGATATCAGTACCTACGAAATTATTAATCAATATGCTCGTAAGACAAAGAGAATGGCGGATTAGTTAAATCGAACGCTGTCAGGTGATGCAACTCGAGCAATCGTTCTTGGATCTCCCAAGGAATGGGAATGGTTCAAGGTATTTCCAGAGCCTGGAGTCATCAATACTGGCATTCACAACCGGTCCTGTGCGCCAAAACAGGCTCACTCGGACAGTGGGAGCATTTTGATCAAACTCCAGTCAGTAAACGGTGAAAGATCCATTTCTTAAGTAGTGTCTTGAGCATTAGGTTCTTGAAATTTTCAAAAACAATAATATTTATTTGGGGTGGAACGATTAACTTCGCTATCATTCGACATATGTTTCGAAGACTCAAGAAAACATTTGAAATCTTCGGTCAGAAAACCAGGAGAAATCACTGATGAGCAATTCAACCAATGGGGAATACGCATGGACTCATCAAGCACAAGAGAAGATTATGAAAAATTACAAAGTATAAAACTTTTGTAGGAACACTGTTAATAGGAGAGAGCCACTTCAAATTCTAGTTCGGTGTATTACTTAACTATTTTGCATATGCTGAATGTGGCTCTTTTCTCGTAACGTATATATATATATATATATATATATATATATATATATATATATATAT
>LUCH01000289.1:213689-245422 GCA_013368495.1 Paragonimus heterotremus | reverse complement strand
ACTGCGTGCAATTAGTTGCACGACTGAAGAAAGTGGCACTGAGTTCGTATCAGGCCTCCTATTGCAGGCGTACATAGAACCATGCGTACAGAACAGACAAGCAGGAAAACACGATTGCAGCCGGGATCCTTAGAGAAGCCACACGATCGTCGGTCACTACATGTGACAGCTACAGGCGTTTGTGGGTGATTTTCATTCTTTATACTAATATCCTTTCATACCTTATTTTCGGAACGCCATCTGCCATCTTGATGTATTGAAAATCTGAAACGCTACCCCATTGTGCTAAGGGGTAGCTTTGTTTTCATTAAACGTATGTCAGCCGTTTGAAGTCTCTGTCTGTGCATCAGTTATGTTTATCCACCACATTTTGGAGACATCGGAAATCACTTTCCATTTTGAAGTGGGTCTGCAGAAGTACCTGGATAGCTGGCCGTCATCTGGCATCTCTTTTTTCCGTCATCAACATCATCACCACAAGAGCCATGAGCCTAACCAGAAGTCACTGTTGCTGGGGCCGCCGCTTACTCCAACAGTGACGCGGAATAACCCGAAAGATTTTTTTCCAAAAACATCAAAAAATAACAGAGGAAGACTAACCGGAAGAAGGCAGTTGACTACAGCACAATGCCATCTCGGATAACGTTTGCCACCTGCGGGGTGAGTCATCACGAGGACCCCAGTCAGGCAGGGGACAATTGCCCATCTTGTTCGGCGTATCAAGCAGGGTTTTCCTATTTCGTGACCAGGTTGTTGCTTGACCGCCACGTGGTTTTTCTCAACTATTGGTGACTCCACTGTGCAGCTACCGGTACGGTAAACGCCCAGCCGACATGTAGAATACGCGACCCAGCCATCGCCAGCTATGCATTGAGATTCATTGACCAATTGATTGCGCATCTCGGACGTTCAGGAATATGCGCCGGTAAACGACCGCATTAATCACGCGACTATTTCACTTGGTATGGGCTAACTGGCACAGACAGCGATGGTCAGATGCAGTTCGTCTGTTGATATCTCATTCGCGCACGGGCCGCGTTTCCTATCCATAGAGTTCAACAGGACAAATCCATTTATCCAGTGACAATCGAACGTCTTTTGGACGCTACAGATGATGCAGGTTGGCAAACGCAACACGTGTTCATAATATCCTCGCCGATATATCGACTGCAATGTTACAGGGTAACGAGATAATGCCACCTAACTATGTGTGCGTTTACAGTCCCAGGCTGATTGCTTACAATAATTAACTTAAGATTGAGAATATACTGGTGTTGTAGCAACGTTTTCCTTTTTGGAGGTGCGATGTTTTTCAAACAATTCATCCGTTAGTCACCTTGTTCAACACGGTTTGCATGTATTCGGCAGAGGCGCTAAGCAGGAAAATTTTATCTGCACACTCCATGTTGGTAGACTAGTGCCACGACGAAGCTGAACATCGTGGAATGACTGCGGTAGATAGATTCTGGTCTCGTAAGATGATTACATGAACAGTGTTCAGCATAAACAAACATCCGTTTCCAACTCCATGTAATGTCTACATAAGATGGCTGGTTGCGTATGCCAGTGAAATATCTACTGACGCAAGCAGCACATTCACTGTTGATCGTGTTCGAAACGCTTTTTTCAAAATGGTTATGGACACGAAGCACGCCTATGTTCACCCTGGACTTGCAATTCTTTCTCCATCCACCTGGATTCCGAAGAGTCTTTAGCAACTCCATTCTCACGAACTGTTTCGTTAGTCTGAGACTTGCAGAACATTGTTTTTATCCTACTGACTGAAAACTAAGAATAGGTCGCAACAAGATGTTTTACCTGCATAGAATTCCAATCATTATTTGAAAACTGTCATTCTTACTGAGTTCTCATCTGTTCAAACGTTCTATCCAAAAGGTTAGTCGTATTTCTGAGAATATTAGAAAAAAGACATTTGATTACTTCTTATCTAATGCTTAGTTAGACGTGTGACTATCTTGCTGTTGGTATTTGTTGTGGTCTACAAGATTACTACATTATATTTTTGGTTATTGTCTTGTAAATCGACAGGTTGCCATGGAATGACTAGAAGACAACTCATTTCGATTCAGGCTATTTGGACTTCCAGCCACGGAGTCGTTTATTACTAGCTGAAAACACTAAAGCTTCTGCAGCCAATGACGAAATGTTGAATGAATACACACATTTTGAAACGGGGAATAATGATGAATTCAGAGGTACGCACATCAATCCGTGCACATCAGAGTATCCAGCAAATTGGAGCCTTTTACAGAAACTTTCTTACGAAACTAATAAAAGATTAAAGTATTGTTTGTGTTCACTTTGTTTATTGTACTTTTCGAATAGAAAACAAGCTTTGAAAGCCAGAAAAATTCAAGAGAACGAAATTCTTCAGATAGAGCGTATTTTGAATCGTCGTCGGATATGTCAACGAGAGCAAATAGCTTTCCTCAGAGAAAATTTTCACAAAAAGCCGGCGGTGGATTGTATGTTTATCAATATTATTATAATGTTATCGTAGCTGAACTACTACTATCGGAAAAACATTTTGACGAATACAGAAACTCACCTGACGCATCGACGCATGGGGTCCCACCAAAATGTAACCTTTTAGAACGTACGCTGGTATTAGTTCATAATACTCCGAATTTCACCAGAAAAAATCTATTTGAGGTACGTTTAAATGACATGTAATAGTAGTGCAGTATTACTAACGTTAAGCAGTATACCCACGATATTTCAGCTACTGTTTTTCATGAGGCTCTAGTAAGTGAAAGTTTTTATTGCAGCTCACTTCATATCAAGTATTCGGTAGTAACTCATCGGACATCGTCACAAACAAACTAACAGTGCTATAGGTATTTGTGGACATATGGGACATATATACTCTCTGATGTTGACATGTTTGTAAGTGAGGACGCGACAGATTTTGAGGATGCTGACAGTTTGGTAACTTGACTGGTAACTTCCAAGGGACACTTTCTATGCTACACCTTAATCTATGTATTTTACCAGCAACTTTATGCACTTTACGAGTTAGAAGTTCATGTTGCCCCTAGACTACGCCTGTTTCTTTGTAAGGTGTAAGCACCTGGATGCTGAATTTTGAAATACAGTCTGGGCTATTTTTAAAAGTTAGGTCCTTTCCCTTCGCCTTCTTTTTTCTTTTGTCTTTCTGTACAGTGTGCTTGTTTATTCATGGATGTGTGAGAGTTAAGCGAGAACCACTGATGTATTTCTGATGATTATGATGCTTATGATAGTGCTTTATAAACTAGGAATCTCAGGTTGTGGTGGTGTTCCAGTTTTGGATTTTTGCGGCTCATAAGGTTTCGCTCTGGAAACTCTAAGAGACGTGACTGCCAGTCGGATGTAGGGTAGCAACTGTTACCATTGTACGGCCGATTGTTCTGTGAATTGAAGACAGTGATTTGAGACAGTAGACACAAACAGGAAAGTACACTGTTGATACTTTAGTACATACGTGCACTGAATTGACGCTTTCCTAGGTATACACAATAATACCAGACCCGAAATAAAAATACCGATAATTGCAGGAGATCGATAATTACAATTGGTCTCGATCAGTTCTAAACAACACTGACGAGCGGAAGTAGCTAGGGGGGTCGAGGATCCGACCGTCGAACGCGCGAGCAAGCCGGAAGAGTATGTATGGCGTGATTGGCGCGCATAGGTTAACAAACATGCAAACAAACAAACGCGATCGCATGCACCAAGCAGACGGCAGGTCAAGATCCTTAAGATCCAATGTACAACGTGAGCTAAGATTTTGGGAAGGATTTTACACATCGTACAGAAACAGACCGGGGTTATTTCCAGGTCACTACAATATCATCTTGTTCTCTTGTGCAAGTTTGGGAAGATAGTTGAACCTAGATACTCACTGATTCCAATTAAACATGATCTTTTTCATTGCTTCTCATTCATATGTTTTCTTTATTTTTGAAATAAATCTGTTTCTATTTATATTGCTATATCGATCATCACAAATCAATCATTTAATGCATTAGCCATCATATGTATCACTGATGACGTTATGTAAACGAAGTAGGTTCAGAAGGGGTTATTCATGCGTTAATGTCCGACATACATGAGGAAGATAGGTCGAAGTGTTGACTTTGGGCCAGTTCACGGATGCCCCCTTGTCAACTTCAAACACTCAGTTCGCTTTGGAATTCACCAATGTCACTGATGACTACTGAAACTGTATTACTGATAGGTAGTTGGCAGATCTGATAATTTAGACAAGACTTAATTCTGAAAAATCTAATTTTCAGCTGACCGAAGAATCCTGCTTAGGCAGCTTATTTGCTGGATAAATTAATGAATTCCATAAGGGACAGTAGACAGAGTGGCTAACCGAGTCCAAATATGAACTTTCTGATCATTCAACATGGCTTCGAAGCTCAGCAGGTAGAACGCTTGCCGCATATGGGCCTACCGTTTCCGTCCCTCGTTTGAATCCGGCACAAGTTGGGATTATTATCAATTAAGTCTGTTTTAATTTATCATATCTGCCGAACCACTCACCAATAATGCACTTTCGATGCTCATAAATGGTGGTGGTAGACTCCAGCGTGGACTGGTTGAGAAATTCTGCTTGGGTTGTCAACTTGCTGAACCATTTGGTGGATTTCATACGAGACAATGGATTGGGTAGGTAACTGGGCCTAAATGCAAGATTTCTGGTTGATCCATGTGCGTTGCGACAAATTGGTCTGGTTTGATAGTCCACGGTATTTTATTTTGTAAATTTCCCCATATTTTGGTGGATTATCAAACAGAAGGTGCGAGTATTCCAGCACTCGGCGGAATACCTCAACGAGGATGGGAGTTACGTCCAACAGCCCTCAGCGAACGGATCTGGGACAGCATAGGACACTGGATGAGTCATGGCTCGAATAGATCGGCCCAACGGGCGAGACATGGCAGGCAAAGCAGGATGAACGACCACATCGGAAGCGCGATTATTCCAACGCTCAGAGGAATATCTCAACACGGTTGTAGAATACGGTTAAAACCCACAGTGGATAGATTGCGGACAACACGAGCGACCGAACGAGCCACCGCTCGAAGAGATCCGACCAACGGACTAAGAATGGCAGGCACAAACCCCCTCGATAGTAGGCGTTGGTCCTACACATAAACCCGGCAAAAGTGCACACGACGTGTGAGTGAAAACCGGGGGGTGCTGTGGACCGGAATTCTAGTTCATAAATGAGAGTGCGAACGTAGCAAGGTAACCAGCAAGCTGGACAGTAAAGATTGTGTTACTGATAAGTAGTTTGGCAAACTCAATAATTTAGAAGTGATCCAACTGCAAAATATCTGGACGTTGACTGGGTTCGAACCAGCAGAGCCCTTGCCGCGTTTGGGCATGTTGTTTCTGTCGCTGGTTCGAGTCCGGCCGAAGTCCAGACTTTTCGCAATGGAGTCTCTTCTAAAGAAAAAGTGTGCTTTATCGGACGCCTCTTCGCTACATTATCCCCTTGGTACCAGGTTAACTAACATGACGATTAGATTAGGCAAAATAGTTCGAGTGGAGTTCATCATTTCTCTATTCTTGATGTTAACAGTGGGTGTGCTAGGTAGTATTGTTTGTGCTCCCCTAATGCAATACCAAATTACAAGGACACTACTCTAATGAAGCCATTTTTATAAAACCGGCGAGCATTATCTGAAGAGAATATGTTATTAATAGGTCACAGCCAACTTTGTGAGCAAACTGTATGCAACGGTCACTGCTATGCGTTTTGCCATATTTTCTATTGCCTTCCAAGTATGTTCGCGCTGCCATCACCTTTGGGAACCTTTCGGTACACGGTTCATAGCTGGATCAGCCTGAACCGTGTGTGAACAAAAGGACTGACAATTATCTTAAGTGAATTATATATTGATATATATATATATATATATTATTGAACTCATTCTTCAATTGTGCTCAGTCACGACCAAGCCTTAGCTTAACTCTTGTCACGTCCTATAGCATTAAGCTCTGAATAAGCTCATATATACCATCCAGCGCTGTCTTTAGTCCTCACTTCAGCTGGGTGTAGCCAAACGTACATGTGCCTTAAGGTGGTTGGTCGGGTATCCGAAATTGTAGTCGAACCACTACTACTGTTATTTCAGATAGCGATTCTCACAGTCGATGACTGGAGACATTAGATGAGAGTGTGGCTAATTGGGCTTAGTGTCGTGAATGTTGTAGTTGTTTACCCTTCGGGTTTACACTGGATACGTGGTGTGTGAGTGGAACCGCAAGTGGTTCAGCGCAAACCATTTGGGGTGATAGTTCAAAACGCAGGCCTCCGTTGGCTTCGGTCACTGTGACAGGCTAATCCGTTTCGGATGCCGCCAACCAGTGTTTAGCCGAGCTGTATGTGAAGTAATTGCGCTTACTGGCCAGGGGCAGTGAAAGCCGAAAGGAAGCTGTCTTGTTTATACCGCCTTATTTTCACCTGTAGCTCAGTTGTTTGTTTGTAATTTGTAGGCACCTTGATGCTGAATGTCTGAGTACAGACGTAGTTCCTTTTAGTAATTAGGTTTTTTCCCGTCTCCTTCTTTTTTCTTCTGTCTTCTTGGGCGGGATCTGCTTTATCGTTTCATGGATGTGTGGTAGTTAAGCGTCAGCGTGAATTACTGACGTATTGCTGTCTATGGTGATGATGATGACGCACCACAGTGCTCATGGTTGATGTCGTGGTTGATACTAATTGAAACAGAGCGCTCAAAATTAACGTTCAATGAAATGATGTCTGGCTAAACTAGCTGAACGCACTTGATCTCGCTTGAACTGGAACGTCAGGAGTGCATATTGCTGAATGCCTCATGACCCGTATGGAACAGGCAGTGAGTGCTTAGATAGTCATTCAGAGCAAGATGATGTTTATCTATCCAATGTAATGTGTTTATGGCGACTTGAGCGATCAGACATACTAATGGTTTGATGGATTTGCTCAATTAGACGTTGATGTCCCTTGGATTGAAAACGGTGAAGATAACCAAAGAAGGAGGTACAACAAAGAATAAGGGACTTTGGCAACGACGGACCATTTAGTCACAGAGGCAATCCAGTTGGTGAACTAGGTAAGACTGTTTGTACTGAACAGAAATATCGACTGGTCGTCAAAGGTGACCAATATCAGTTGTGGTTTGTTCGCTCACTAAGCTAGAATGAAGTTAAGCGATAAACGTCTTATGAGTAAAGGATAAAAAAAATAAAGCAGGACTATACTACAACTTTACGTCAAATAGATGGTTAGTAGACAGTAGGGTTTCGCTAATGGCGAATGTGTATCGATCGATTTTTTACTGCTCATCAAGTTTTGTTGCAACGTCACACACCAGTGATAGCAACAGCTGTTTCTGGCGTCTATCCTGGTACGTTCGACTTAGTAGAGCAGTCTACATTCTTCGAGTAACTTAAATGCTGGAATATGTCCAACAAGTATGTGAACATACTTTGGGTCACAATGAGTTCTACCCTGGACTGTTTGATGGATTCTGAACTAGAAATGACTTGTACCTAGGCCATTCGCCTCCACCATTTCCGTTTAATTTTTGTTTAGACACTCACAAGAGCTTCGATTTTTTAGCTGAGGAAAGACCAATTTAACCTGAGTATGCCGACGGTAAGATTTTGACGTGTAACACGTCTGAAGTAGTGCAGACAATGCCGGATACTATATCGCGCTCTATCAGATGTTTCGGAATACGCTTCGCAACCACAAATTACAAAGCGCTCCTACGTACCTTTCTGTTCGTGCAGAAATAAGGTTGGATAATTAACTTATAGAGGTCATCAATCGGCTTGAGTACTTCGGAGGTTGCACCAACAAAGATGGAAGTATTTGAACTGCAATAGAAGCTCGTATCTTCGAGGTTAAGGCAGTGTCTGCTAATCCAGAACATCTCTAGTGATAAAGTGATAACATCGTGAATACTGAGCTTTGCGTGTATCATCAACGGATAGATAACAGCGAGGTTACAAACAGATATTTGAGAATAAGTATCAAGTCAGTCCATTTGTTCGGCCACTAAATGTGCGCAAACTTAAATGATTAGTCCTATACCAAGGAAATCAGGGCTTCAGCTGCATTCAAACCAGCGACAAAAACAACACGCCTAAACATGGCAAGCGCTCTACCAGGTGAGCCACGAAGCCACGGTGGGATCTCGGAAATTTCATATTTGGACTCTGTTACTCACCCTTCCCACTGTCTCATATGGAATGCACCAAATGATCGAAGGCATTGACTGCCCTGGCAGCATTTCTCGTAAAAAAACAGCTTACTAATTTTTAAATAAGTAGCACGAGTTTACCTACCGGTGTGCATCCTCACAGACCAAGTGCGCTATACGTCAGTACGTTTTGTCGAATGGTGTTTCGGTCACCTATTATCGCAGTCACTCTGAATCACAATCACTGGAAGTCTCTTCCATATGACTAGTGTAGATAGAGCATTGCGTACGGACAGCCACTCTGACAGTCTCATCTGAACAGGAGCGCACTCCTGTAATCTATGGTAAGGACCGTTCTCGTTGTAAGCTTCTGCTTCTTGTCAAACACCTTGGAAAACATGCAATATTTTATCTCTGTAACATATGCTGCTCGAACAATATTTAAATATTCACTGCCCTTCTTGGTGTCGGGGGTAACAGTGGCGACATTTTTAAAAGTCTTTGTTTCCACAAACCTGATCTTAACGAACGGATGCTGATGGTTTTTGTTGTAAATACGATTGTTTTTCTAAGGTTTTGCTGAGCATCCATGATATTCTGAAGATAACTGAAAACGCTTCATTACAGCGGACCATGTGGTCACACTCTGTGTTAGGTGTTACAAAATCGCACTATTGACGGATGTGACAGTACCATTACTGGGGGCTTTTGTCTGCAAGAGCAGAACCAAATGGTAATCCCATCGCTATATCGTGTCTTTTCCTGAAGTAGCATCCATTAAAAGAGAGCCGCATATCAACGATACAACGGTAAACGAGTTCTCTAAGTTGGATCAAGGAAATGCTGATGTCTCTTTCATGAGAATGGATCTAGTCTTAAATGTAGTAAACGGTTTCGTAAAGTGGGACGTTTGTGAAAAGTGACTCGATATTTTTTACTTTGCTAGTCTCTTTTCGAATTTAAATACCAAACAACTTGTCCGCTAATTTACGTCATTATCGCTCTGTCTGTTATGCATCTGCTTGCTTGCTTGAACTTGTGACCCACATACTATGTTACCGCTGTTCAATAGTCTGTCGATTATCAATCTTGTCTCGTTCACCGACACTGAGTTTCGGTCGGCCAATTGCAATTGTATGCATCTTATCGTGTATGCAAACGCCAGGAGTGAATTAACGAAAAGAAATTTCCTCGCTATTTGTGTGTTGTTAATCGTCTCAGTTGGCATAATTTGGCATTTCATTTGAGCCAATCCTATCTCATTAATACGCACTTGTAACTCCGAGTAGCGATTTTGCTTGGGGCGTCATGGTTGTTATGGACAGCTTGATAACATCCAACCTATACATGGCGTAATGTATCACTTGGCGATAAGCGTTTACAGATGGATATGCTGTAAAAATTGATGAACGCAATCAACTGTTCTGTAAGTGATAATTGCATTGTTGATCCATAAGCGGTTTGGAGATTAGGCATGTCTGATACTATATAGTAGGAGAAAACCTTCGCTCGTCAACTTCTACTTGATGAGTCTAAACAGGAAAACCTGCTCCTGATTATCGATATTAGGAAGAGCACCAAGGTTCTTCGGACTTGTGTTTACCTCCAATGACTGGAAAGATGAATGAACCTGTGCTATGCGGAATGCAATTTGAAACAATTTGCAAGCACACATTTCACTTCGTGTTTTGCTAACTTTCGCGATGATTTCGACCATAAAGACTTAGAGTTATAACATAAATGTTTGATGACGGTGAGTGGCCTCTGCATCTTGATTATTCCCTTATGTTCACCCTTGCCACACGAAAGCTGCATCCACTTCTCCATAAGTAGTTTACGGCGAACCGCTTGCGGTCATATCCACACACTCTATCCAGGTTTTAAACGCGAATGAATAAGACCACCAGGCATAGTTCTTAACAGTCATTGTTGAGCTAGCGCTCCACAGTTGATTTCACCTTACTGCACTGTAGTGCTTTCAATTGCCTGTTGGCAAATAATGATCAGGGAACATAACATGTGACTTGAAAGTCGATGTTCCAAACCTCTTTAGAATTAATTCAGCCCGGCTAGTTTAAGCTTGAATGAACCCAGCCAAAGTGAGGTACGGAACTGCGGATGGGCACCGTGACACGTTTTAGCTTGTATATTCCATTGCGACCTTACTCTCATCGAAGTATTCGAATTGTTTTCTGGGCTGTAAAGGAACAGGAATGAATTGTCTAGAGTTTTCTTTCGCCAATAATTAATTGTTTATAACCTTCTGCTATTCTAAAGTCTTTTGAAATGTCAGCGATAGGGCTACTTGGTGGTTGTGGTTCATCTGTCGTTGTAACAGTTTTCCTTTTCCAGTGGCAATATTTCCAATAGTAAACTGTATACTCGTTTTTTTGTTATTCATGGTGTTTATGCGCACAACAGAGTTCTTCATTAATGTTTAGTCGTTCATCAAATTTTGTGCAAAATGCAGCAGCTTACAGTGCTTTCACTGGTTCTTTAGTAACATCTTTTTTGTGTACATTTTTGTTTATGTTCGTTTTGATGCCGCGTTTCTCACGTCTTTCTGTTTTTCCCAATAACTGGACATAACAGACCGGAAAACATTATCAAGCTATATCAACCGACGATCACATTTATCCTCTCTCGTCAAGATCACACATTCAGATAGACGATGATGGGCAGTCGGCACATTTGGAAGGCGGAAAACCTGAAAGACGCAGCCAGTCAGCCGAAATACTGCAACATAACATTTTCAGTCCGGATCTAAAACCCATAACTTCGCATCAGATTTGGGATTCCCCTATGTCCATTCCGTGTATGGTTGCAACCGTAGGCGGCTCACCTGTATTCGAGAACTCCGAACAAAGCACACAATCGTTTATCGAAAGTCCACAGTCTGTCCCTAGCGTCACTCTCGAATTGACTTCATTTCAAGTGACAAGTCCGATCACTCAGAAGTCTCAATCCCTTCAGTGGCTACGAACTGGGTCACCGCCGGTAGATCGTCAAGCTAAGCTTTGTTCTAACAGCGAGCATAAGCGTGCTGCTGATGAACTATTTGTTCCTATTCGAGTATCCAAACAACCGTCCAGTGCGTGTCTGTTCGCAACAGCAACCATACCCGTTGATCTAGCCGCACCCGTCTACACTATAACCGCTTCTAACTGTATGCACAATCAGTCTGGTTGCACTACTGCCGTATCAAATATGAATTTTCGAACATTACCTACCAGTTCCATCGGAGTAAGTGACTATTCGAATTCAAGCTTGTCTAGCAGTTTTTCGGAATTGTAGTTCGAAACGTGTTCAGCATAATGAGCCTGTTAAACTTCTGAGATCTCCATTGTGTTAAACATTAAGTTGCGTTGAGACGTCTGATCCTGGAATGATACTCTCAGGTTGATATGTACACTTGTCTCGCTGATAACGACGTTTTTCTACCGTTCACTCTGTCGTCCATTCAAACCTCGGTTACCGTGACTACTGTCTACGGTTTGGAAACTGGACGTTATCCAGCTCGCATGTGACCCTGTAAGTCCCGTGATACGGAACACCTTGAGAGAAGAACGTTAGGGCTGTTGTATCTGAAAGGGATCTGGCGTGCGGTCAATCAGTGCAGCATCAGTGTAATGGGCCGATCGACAAGACAGCATAATAAATGTGGTAGCAAGCACACAAATCTTTATAGTAATGTTAGATTCTACGTGACCAATGACAGAAAATCATAGACTGGCTAGTGGGCAATTGTGCGATCAGGACGAATCACATGACCGACCCCGAAGACACCATCACGGCGCACCAGTGTGCCTTGGTTGGTCAATCATTCAGCCTTGCGCAGCGCATCTGCGCATGTTTCCGGCACACAGAAGCACATATACAACAGGTAACAAGAAGAACGTTTACTTTTTTTCATCGTAACGTGACAGACATTTGATGTTGGCCTGTTTCAGAACTAACCATGTTAGCAACTGTTTAGGTTGCAGTGCTTTGTCCATAATGGTGTTTTTTGATATGCATTGTTCTTACATGAGACAAGATCCATTAAGTCAGAAAATAAGAGGATTTACCATGGTTGCAGTATGTACGTCGTTCACACGTGGTAGGAGGTTTCGCTTTCAGACTAATTTTTCTGTTGGTTCATTTCGCATAATAACTTTAGATTCTGGGTTCCCTTTGTGACTACAGTGCACTTTACTATTCAGTCTGGTGGTAAGCCTCCTGTCTCCATGACTTTGAGATGAGCGTTACTCAGCTGACCTCACGCACTTCCTGTTAGCCGTGTCCGACCTGCTGTGGAGACTACACAATGTCAGTTCAAGTGGTTCCAGTCATTGACGTTGTAATTAGGGTCGACGTTCGGGTCAAAATCTTCGGTCTCTGTCAGCCTATTTGAGCGTTCTGTTGATGATTGATTAGTAACTGTTCTATTCATTTCACTGATAGTGATCATGATAAGTACAAAATTGACGAGTGACTTTATCTTTCGACGTCTCAAATATTGTCGGCTTTTATTCATTCGGTTTGAAATGTATGCAAACGTACTGGTAATAGTTATCGAGTAATTACAGTGTAATTGAATGAAAGGTCAAATTTTTGCAAATTCATTTCGGCGGATTTTCACCCCAATAGCTATCAAGCTTTGCTGTCTTTATTATCCTAGAGTGGACACTACAATTTGATTGGTAGAATAACTTGCAATGTTTTGCGTTTAGAAGTAGCTGGTTGTCGTGTTCTTGGCAATTCGTCATACTATTCATTTGTACATTCCATAACAAATTACAACCTGATTACACGTTTCCACCGCATGAAGAGGACCACACCGTCCGTTATATTATGGGAACCTTTCATCACATCACCATAGGTGCAAATTGCTGATTTAAAGGTTTCGCTTATAGGAAGGTGGAACCGTTTACGGATGAATAAATGTGTACCTGGATACTCATGTATACGAAGCATCCATGCACATCTCGCTCATTCGCAGTGAATCACTTCTAATTGTTACAAGAATGTTTGCGCACGGATACCTGCAGTTTTATGATTTACGAGGTTTCTTTATACTGTAATCCCTGAACTTTTATGATTAAGACTATTCGAATGGCCTAGGTAGTGCTCATACCGGTTATTGAAAATTGTATTACAACAGATGAATCTAGTTGTCAGTTATACATCAGCTTTGCTGTTGGATTCCTAAGTCCCTAATTTCAACCAGTCTTCGTATATCAACACAATTCCTATCTTCTTCTATTCGTCTAGGTGCTACTTCACTGCCAACTTCCAACAGTTGTCTACGCCTATCGGCATTTAATGGCAGTTCCCACTAAAAAAAGTTCACTTATGCAGTTCATCCAAGTCTTGTTGTTTGGAGTTCTCCGTAGGACAACCAGTTATGTTTACATCATCTGTAAACAAATAACACACAATACAGAGTCTGCGAGCCGAATCATTTTTGCACACTAGAAAAATGACTGCGCCTAGAACCGATCCTTGGGAACTCCACTGCCTTAGGGGCGGATGGTTTAATGAGCAATAGGCAATAGGCAATAGATGACTTACTTCAGCTCATTCGCTTCCGTCCAGTTGTGGTGTTGCTTCATTTAGGACAGTCTACGGTTTTGTCAGGCAGGATTTTCGTCTCACAAAGTCATGTTACTGTGCATTTTAAATCCCCTATTTGGAAACAGACTGCAACACTTTGTTTCTAACAAACCTTTCTATGACTGTTGACACTAATTCGGCCGATAGTTTGAGATCTTCTCCCTGTTGCTGCTTTTGTGAATTGGGATGACTACAACTAACGTCAAATCCTCCGGTGATCTTGTCTGTCTAACAGGCATAGTAAATAATGTGATAAGTGAGTTAGCCCAGTGTTTTGCCAGTGGTTGCAAGATGGGTGGATGGATGATTGTCATCCAGTCCCAATGCCTTATTCTGTTCAGCTTCGGCAATTGATCCTCGCATGCTGAGATAGATATCTCCGGCATTTTCGGTAAATCATTTCTCAATCTACCAACATCCCTGGTATGCACCTTTTCTTTCTGCTGGTCGTCGAATGTCTCCTTTGCTCGTCCTTGACATAACCCACCGCCATCCGTAATGGCGCCTTAGCTTGTGGGTAGTTGTAATATGCCTCTAGATTGGATTCGGCATACCCAGCCAATTTATTTTCATATACCGACCGACATTTCATCCACATCCTATCAGATGTGTGCACTGCTATCTTGTATTCCAGGAACCTTTGGTATCCTCTGGTATTCTTAAGTCGTTTCCAGGCTCCGCTATCAATTTTCTGAGCCTTACTAACCCTATTTTTCCATCATGACAAATTGCAGTGATGCTTAGTCCAGCACCTCAACAGGTGATCGATTTCATCTTCCTTGAACTATAGCTGCAAACCATATTGCAGCTCATACATTCATATCTGTGAAGCAAGACCCATTTTGAGCTTTGAGCACTTGCGGCCAAGATGATGAGGAATCCACTGGGCCTCAGGTGTGCCCACTGTCCAGGTGACATGTTGAGGAAACAGACATTGGATTTGAGTTTAAAAATGGCTATGTCGCGAGTTTTAACCGGATATACTATTACCGAGTTCTTTCGAATACATCGTAAGTTATTATACAGTCGGCTTCAACTTTCTTATCTTTTTGGTAAGCTTGATTTCCAAGTTATTAGCACCGTTTGGTAAACATATTCCATTGATTTATATTGACCACATCCCGTCTGTTGTTGTTGTTGTTGTTGTTGTTGTTGTTGTTGTTGTTGTTGCAGCTTTCATAATCAGACAGAACCTTCAGCCAAGTACTTTGCTATGATTCCGCTCTTGTTCATTTGTACATTTTTTCAGTTGAGACTTGAAAACCAGTACACATTCATCAGTGGGTTTCATTCAGCGTATATTCGGTATTCCTCTGACTTTTTATCACTAGACAAGTGGTAAATGTTACGGGAAGGTTTGCATGTTGACTGGTACGATCTACAGGTCACCCTTTTTACATACGGACAAGCTGAAGCAGAATTACCTAATGCTTTGCACGGAGCACCATCTTTGAGTTGTACTCAACCGTTAGTCAACTGGTCACTTTAACACCTGGAATTAGAATTCACGCATCACCTAACTGATGTTACAACATCTTCCTTCAGTAAGGAATTTTTGTAGGCATTAACGCAATTTCCACTAGTTCAGTATGTCCAAGAGCATATTAGGTGGCGAATGAGTCCTGTCTTATCCTTTGTTGATTGTATTTCTACCAGTGAGATTAACTCGATTGGTTCTGTTAGGATTACGGCATAAATGATGCAAGTCGTCAAGGCTTATCCCCATCGCCGCACTCAGCCTAGATTATCGCTGCGAAATCGTTACTAAGGACATCTTTGGTGCTGTTAACTAAGATGTTCTGATAAAGTGTCCCCCACCTTGGAAAATCGGGAAGTCCAAAAAAGAAGCACAGCACAGTAGAGGTTTCAACTGGAGCAGATTGAACTTGCTCTAGTTACATGTATTATGCGGTGCAACTGTATCATAGTTGCTGCAGCAGGGGTTTCTAACAACACTGTCCTGCTCAAAAGCTGGAGAGGCATCCTAAGCTCTTCCACACAGACGTCACTGCACCCACCAGGAACAAACTGACATTTCATAATTTCAAACCTTCTCAGATGTCAACGTCAGAAAAGAGACTTAAATAAGAAAACGACTGTGCGGAAGTCATCCGACACAAAACTGATAACCTTGGTCCTCCTGAGAACCTGTGCTATCGAATTAGTGGAACAGTGAGTGGTACGTCTACATCAGTCCTTGTCAGATGGCCGCCAACAGGAAGTTGGAGAACACTCCACAATCATATGTGAATTCAGAGCTATGTACACCAAAAATCACCAACTTGTGCACAAAAAACTTTAATGTATCAAAACCCAAACACATTATCCCGTTCTCTTAAGAGGCGTTTATATCAATCGCGCTCTTTGCATAATTTCCTCTGTCTGCAACGCTTTCACAATTAGATCTAATTTATGTACAAAACATTTAAATTAGTATAATTTGGAATCAAGAATCTCCCAATAGGTCTTTTCACCACTTATGTGACTTCTTTCAACAGTTCATGCAAGACCCGTTGGTTATTTTTTTCGCTGTGCTGAAGTGGTATTGACGCTATAAACATGTAACTATACATTGCTGCACTTCTAGGTTGTACTTGTATACTATATCATTCGTCATGGTAGGTTATATCGCAGACTGATCGCTATCTGTTTATGTTGTTAACTGTTGGTTATTAACCGTTCGCGGTCATTATAGTGAATAGTGGTGCTTGCACGAAGCTCAATACTTAGACTGACCGAATAAACAGGTTTGCATTTGAAGATGGGTAGTGCGTGTACACGATGTTTGTAAAAGGTTATTAGTCTTTTTGTACTCTCCTTGTGTCTTTGATTTATAGTATGAACGGTGATTCTTATATGATGAGATCTGTGCGTGTGACAAATACAGAACTGTTCATGGATGCCTCAACCTGATATGATGTTGCGAGTGACAGCCTAGCCTGATTGAATGATCTGTGCGGTGTTACTAAGGCTGACGTGAACAGTACTTGCGCATACGTGCTGCGTTCTGTAGTGTCATTGCAACCGATCACCGCATGTCATAATAATGCTTTGAATGTATGTATATATGTATACATGCACATGCGTGCGTACGGTCATGTGCCAAGACAGCGCTTATTGGTGTGTTCCTTTCTATCCAACTGCCGTTTTACCAACTTCGTAATAGTGCTACCTGAATACCATGGATAATGTTAGCGGAATAAGAACGCCAATGATTCACTGACTTGGTATGCTATACTGACTTCCGAGAATTCCCGTTTCAAAAATATTTCTGTGTTCGCTTTTTTGTCTTCAGGTCATTTGCTTCCAACCGTCAGTAACCAATCACTCCAAGAATTCGATTCGCGTGAAAGAGGTTGTTTCTTGTGTAGATCAAATACACAATGATGTGGCACCTCGTCTAAACTCCAGCAAGTCTGCTATACTGACTATTGCGGAACCAGTCGGCGGCATCCATACTGATGGTGCAGCAGCCGCTTCTAGATTGGGAACCACAGGGGATATAGTGGTTTCCACCGAACGGCTGTCTAAATGTATTAGTGAAAACGCCTCTGGAATTGTACAGAAAACCCAAACTGTTGAATTGTGTCTCATTGCTGATTCAAACGACGGACCAGACTCAGCAGATCTTCATACAAACGAGGTCGACGAAAACATGTCTCAATCACCAAAACGAAGTATTCTTAAAAGCGGCTCGTTGAAAAACAGTCCTGAGGACGCAGAAGTAACATTTCCCAGAATTGAGTCACCACAGTCACGTGAGGCGTCCGATACAACTCCAAGTCGAATGCGTATGAATGAATCCCCAAATATGTCCCAGTTTTGCTCCAATTTCTTCGAACGATATCCCTGTTTAACTCCCGACAGTGGTTGCTCAGAGTCACCCAGGTCCCAACGAAAATCTGTTCGTTTCGCGGACGAACTTCAGGGTGTGCCAGACTTACATTCTCGCATTTCAAGTGGAATAAAAATGATTGATTTCACTCAATTAACGAACACACCTTCAGTTAAATGTCTTAGACCGACCTCACCGAACTCGCCTATTTCGGGGAAACCAGCCTCCTCCGTGATCTGTTCCAAGTCAGGTACAAGTTTGATTGAGTTACTCATTGCTATTCCTTTTCATATTGACTGAAACAACCTTGTCAGTATTGACTTCTGTTGCTTAGTTAGAATGCATCGTAAAAAGTTAGACACCATTTGCCACTGATCGTTAATGTCGTATTGAACCAATATTTTCTGCTCGTTCATTTTCGAAGTACTTCGGCCTCCCCATTTTCTACTTGCGTCGACAGTGCGTATCGGCATGTGGCCTGGCGGCTCAGTGCTAACGACGCTGGACAATCAGTCGCGCGATTGCAAGTTCGATCTCAGTTACTAGGATTGCTTCTGTCAACATTTTAGTCGTCTAACATTATTCAGCTTGCAAGTGACCTTGTGCTTGGTATATGAGCTGTTAAATTAAGTTTTTTGTCTGGATTGGAGATTGAACTTTTGTAAATTCGTCAACGTTGATTTCACAGTGGACATTGTCGAATCAGACTACAGCCTGACTAAGAAGATATGTAGAAAAGAGTTGTTGATTGATGTTGCTGTTTGTCATCATGATTGTCTGACGGCCTCAACACTGTTTGTTGAAGGTTTGTCTGCTACGATTCTGCCACGTCCTGCACGTGGTCAAAGACGCAGTATGTCTACAAGCTCACCGGATGTGATCTAAGCCATATGCAAAGCTCGAATGTACGACAATGGTTGCTGATGTGTAATAGCCACATAATCTTCATGAAATGGAACCAAAAGGAAACAAACCCCGGTTTAAATATAAACTACAAAGAAAAAGGTGGATGGTACCACATAAAACAAACTCTCTAAACTCAAACATCCATTGTCACGGCGCCTTACCTCACAAAAACACACAACCGTGTTACAACCGAGATTAGATTAACATATACAGGATATTTCCTTTCCTGCAGTTTTCACTGTCCCGCTTTATCAATTTTCCCTCACTTCGGTGACTTACTTCACGGCCTAACAATCGCAACAGTCATATCACTGAATCCGATTGACCGTCACTTCTGCTAACATCTCTGGCCGCTGTCTGTGTAAATATTGAGGGCAACAGCAAGGATCCAAACGGGACACTCAGTAGTAGACTTCCTGGTAACCGTCTTCCTCTTCTGTTTACTCCAATGTCTGCTCCAGTTGGCTGCGACTTCTTCCAAACACACCCGTTATGACAAACAGTTAGTCAGTACCCATATTAGGTGTCTCTACCATCTTAACGTTTGCCTACTTGACGACTGAGCTAAGCAGTTCGTCTTATCTTACAAACCAAGTATCTGTTGTCTAACTTCACTATAGCACACTCATTGGTGTCACCCGATGTGTGAGCCTGAACGCAGACATCCCTGATAACGTATCTGAAAATGGTTTGTATTCTTTACCTTGAACTAGCACGTTCCACAGTCGCAATACATCACTTCTTTCACGTATGTCGTAGGAAAGTAACTGCCAAACTTCAGAAGGACACTGTTTTGTCGCCGTACTTCAGGTGGATTGACTAAAGGTTTGGCTACCTTGTGTTCTATAGCTCCATCACTATTAGTGATGCCTCCTAAATACATGAACTTATCAATGACTCCCTATAGCTTGATTACCCAAATTTAGATATATGCAGTCACTCTATTTCTACAGAAATATTGCACTTCAAATCTGCACAGTTCGATGTAATTGAGTGAAAGAGCTATATCACTGGCATCATGTGTTGTTTGAACGTGATATCTACGATTGCCAATGTATGTGGTGTCCAACCTGTGACCACCTCTATTCCCATTCACCTATTTTACGCACAAAAATATTTCGCGTTTGTATGGATTTCTTTTATGAATGTCTTAGCATCGTAACACCGTATTTCACACCTCACATTACGGATTGTAATCCTGTCAATCGATCGCGTATGTCGACTAGCGTCAACGAATACGCAGTGATAAGGTTAGGAAGCTGGTATCTGATAGTAAGTGTCAAATAAGTTCGTTTGTATTATATTTGAGAACGCATAGGTTCAGATGGTTTGGTCAAGCACTGAAGGTGCTAACTGGTTTCCTATGTTCCAGCTGACTGGCTTATGAGGATAGGGTAGAGAAGTGAGAGTTTATACGAGAACTTATGTGGAACTGATGGCACTAACCAGGGGTTTTTATCACCGCCGAAAGTTTCCACTTTCCAGCTGGAGACCTCTTGTTGTTTGTACCGTAAGAGGTGATCGCAGCTAATCGGGCTTGATACCATTGTTTGACTAAGTTACTTGTAAAGTAAGCGCAGTTCTTGAAGTAGAGCAGTGCGACTGGCTGTCATAGTACTATCATTGATGATAGTAGTGACATTTACCAGTTTCCGACTCAACAATGTTCTACGAGCGTTTCCATTTTCAAGCGTAATTCCTGGAGTTTACATGACAACTTTATGTGGACATTATGAAGCAGCTTGTAAGCAACACGCTCAATGAGCTGTCTTGTTCATTGTCAGCTATTTTCCTGGCACAGACTCATGCGAATTCTCCTTATGAATAAAACGAAATCCTCCTTCCATTGGCACTTTGGTTGCTTCTTTAAAGTTACCTCATCGCGGCTCGTTTCAATTGATAGCAGAAACAAACAGTACTTTTTTTGTCACATGGTATACTGCCACTTTTATACTGCCCTACAATTCCACTTATTTAATCCTTTGTAATCTATATCTTACTCATTCGAGATCAAGGATAGATAATTTAGTTTGTCAGGTGAAACCAACCGTTCTAACTAATCGGAATCCCATACCAGATTTTACTCATGTGAATAGCATTCATAATAAGTGATGCCTATATAGTTTATGAGCAACCATTTCATAACATCAAGCTTGCGCATATCCACTGGCGATGACAGCTTTGTCACTCTGCTGAACAATGTGGAGTTGTTGGAGACAGCGCAACCACCAACAATGTTGAATGGGAACTCTCTCACAGGTGACAATGTGTCATTGCCAACAGCGTGCCCACATTTTTGGTTGTTTTGTCTGGCACCTCGGTTATTTTTATCAAGATGAAGGGACACCCAAACTGTCTTAGACAGGAAGTGTAACTAGAAACGAAAACTTACGTTTGTGCATAGAACAAAGCATGATGTTAGTTTGATTAAAGAAACCTCAAAACTTATCTTACTGAATGAAATCCCCTTATTCGGTCTGTAGTTTGTTCAAGGTCTTACTCCGTCGTTCAACTGATTCAAGCTCATCATCATCATCATCATCATAGACAGCAATACATCAGTGATTCACACTGATGCTTAACTGCAACACAACCACGAAGAAAAAAGTCCTACATGAGGAAAGAGTAAAAAGAAGAAGGGGAGGGGAATGGACCTAACTACCAAAAATAGCTACGTCTATATTCAAACACAACATCAAGGCGCCTACACTCTGCAAACAACCAACCGAGCTGTACGTGAAAGTAAGGCGTCATCAGCAAAACAGCTTTTTTACGGCTTTCACTGACGCACGTCTATGAATGCACTCACTTCACAAACAACTCGGACAAACGACGACGACATTAACGCCACTAAGCTTGGTCAGCCGCCATCTCATCCAACGTCTCCAGCCACCGACTCTGTGAGTCACGAAGGCTTCAACCTGGAAGAGGAACCCGATCTACAATTACTAACCTTTCGTGAACAATTTCATTTGTCTACACCAAGTCATCACCTGTCCACCTCGCACCTTACGCCAGTCAGCTGCAGCGTCGGCCAAAAATACTCGATATGGTAGACGACTAGCTGGCATCCTTGGTACACTCAATTCTTTGCAAATGTAAGGATTGAACGAAAGAACTTGTTTGACAATTAATGCCAATCACCTGCTTCCTAACCTCCTCGTTGCCTACTAGCTGATGCCACCCCATAGAAGCGACATCGATGGTTAAATACCGGAAGACGGTTCACGTCCTCTACCCTGAGGGCCCAGGTTTCGCTGCCGTAAAGCTATACAGCCCTCACTGTTGCCTGATATACGCGACCCTTAAGTTTCAGGGAAATACCTCTCTGTCACCATATATGTATCAGATTAGCGAACACCGCCCTAGCCTTGGAAGTACGCGCTTCTATTTCATTCCCTGCGTCTCCGCCGCCGTCGCCGCTGATACAGCTTCCCAGGTATATAAACCGGTTGACAACCTCCATGGCTTCATTAACTAGGGATAATTCTATGTAATCACAGCACTCTTGCAGAAGTACTACAAAAGTACTGCAAAACGTTTTCCGAAGTACTTAGCAGAACGCAAAATAGCCTTTAGCGTTGTTTGTGCCGCTTAGAAGTTGACAAACATCAACACCCTGTCGTCAGCATGAAGATCGATCAATCATCCACCAGGTAGGAGGTTCATGCTGGCATCATTTGAGTGCGGCAGACAATCCTCTATTATTTCGTCTATGACAGATTTGAACAAAAGTGGTGACACTGGACAGCCTTGACTTACGCCGCTCCTGGTACTGTAACTGTCAGACAGTTAACCGTAAACCCTAACCTGAGCTGAAGTACAGGAATAGAGCGTCGACACTATGTTCACATACTTAGTGGGTACACCTTGCGTTTAAGCGACTCTAAAAATGTAAATCCATCCACCGAATCGACCACAGGCGTATATGAAGCTTTCCAAAAGATATACGGGAATTTCGTGAATTAAGTCAAGCGTTTGATTCAGTGAATATGCTTAATAATCTGCAGTTATTCAAAGTGGGTGGAGTTTGAATTTGGATCTTAAGGCCTGATCATCGTAACGAGTGTGTTCAAAGGGGAAATTTGTCAAATTTAAATTGTGTAATGCGCCCCTCAGTGGCATCTTACTCAATCTCGTTAACGTCTGGCGGCTACACACCACTTCCATGTCGACATATCTGACGCTAGCAAATGGCGCTGTCCTGCTTTAAATTGGAACAACGCAGCTGTGGACAATTTTAGTTACTTCCACTGCTTCTGCGTGTTTTACTTAGAACGGATGTCATTTATCCTTCACGGAAAATGCATCGCAGATTCGTTACCGAAGTCTGATGACTCCTCCTAGAATGGAAGAGGTAGTGAGAAGTATTATGTGGAATGTTCCCATGTGCAATTAGATCTTTGATCCAGAGAGCTGAAGTGTCTGTCTAGACGTAATTTATTTCTTTGCCTGGGAGCACGTCGCCATTAGCTGCCAACAGCCATGCGCCTATCCACGTACTATGCTCTCTGTGTTTGTTATATCTTTGTATGTTCAAAATCAGCTTATGCCTGGGATAGATCCCCTATTGAACTATGCCGACGTTGTTTCCTATAATGGAAATATAACTGACAAAATAAGTATTCCTCGGAAGGCTGTTATGCTTGGGTCATACTCTAATAAATCGAAACTAAATTCCCCGAACGTAATGTTCACTCCAATCAGGTCACATTTCGCGGCTAAACATTTTTGTTATTTCTTATGTTACAATTTGTGACAAAGGTTCCGACACAATGCTTTCTGACTTTTCTATCCACTACGTACTCTATTTTATCACCGCGTTTCGTTTTACAGTAACTCCTCAGGTTTTCAATCCATGGGTTGCACTATCTTCTACTCACAGAGAATCACTTTTCAGTTTTTCCGCCATCCATCGAATAAACTACTGGTTGCAAGGGGATATGTTTGATAGAAGACACAAACAGCGATATGTACTGATTTTGCACATTATCGTAAATCTTAAACGTATGACTAGCATACAAACAAATTCAGCAAAACTACAGCGAAATGGTTGAATTTACGGGTGGAGATGAATGGTGGATGAAAATCACAGTTTAACCGTCAGTACGGAACGACTGACAGTCAGTAGTTTGTAATCACATGGTACCGGCCCTCAAGAGCTAATCCATAAGGCGTCGGTGTCCTTGAGAGTGTGTAAACTCTGAGCATTCACCAACATCCTGAACGCTGTTGTACTGCTGACGTGATCTGTGGCCTGTGAACATCTTGCTATGATGGTGATGATGAGTACCTTGCGAACTAATCAGTAGCTTTCTGCCCTAGCCGACTGTCATTCGTTAAAGAATTCTTAACTGCATCCATCCGTCAGTATAGAATTTGTTTTTCGGGCTCAGTTTAAAATGCTTTTCTTATCATTACTGAGTCTGAGAAGCACCTAATGGTGTGAACTGAGGCGTTTTTCTAGTTACAAGGTAAGTTGTTTTTCTTAACACTCAAGCAAACAGTTTTCAACTAAACTACTTCTAACAGCGCGTAATCTGAAACTTACCCTTTGTTAATTAGGAAACGTCGAAATCCCATGCGTTTTCGAAGTTCCAACGCTCAGCATGGGTCGGTCAAATGTTACTAGATGAAGGGAGGTTGGATACCTACTAGTGATTTTTAACATAACCTATCATCTCTTGGATAGTATCTATTGTTAGAAGGTTAAGAATCTCGTGAATTACCATGAGCCGTTGTTCTTGATGTTGGTCACCCTCAAGGAACGGTCAGTTACGTTCATCTGGTAGCACTTACTTTCATACTGATTGATACTGTTGACAAGTCGTATATATTTAATATCCGTCTCCCTAAACAAACAGTAGCTCATTTGTGTGAGTCGTTATTTTTGCTCTGTTACTTCAAGTTGTTCGAACAAACGACCAGTCGTAGTATGTATGTCTTCATCATCATGAAATTCAGTTTCAAAGGCGTTTTCCTTTCATTTTCTCGCTCACATTTGAAATTATCCTCTGAATGGTAGAAGGTCGAGCAAATGTATATCCATATAACGGCAAGGTTTTACTTATACAACGACTGCCACCAAAACCTCTTCTCACAAATCCCCCACGTTTTCTTTAGGTTTGTTCACATTGTTCATGCCTTCTTGAACCACGAGAGTCACAGCCTCAAGTTTGGTAGTTTTAAACCGTGTGCGTACATAAAAAGCGGTAGTAACCTTAAGGGTGTTGATGACTGAAGCCGTTCCATGCCCCAGTATGTTTCTCTCACCCGCTCAGTTTGTCTTCTGATTTCCGATCGACTACATGTTACCAGGTTAGTTGGAGGTTGCCACTGTCGACAATGCCAATCCACGCTTACACTATTATAAACTGTTATAGTCAGCCTTCCACTCCATAATTCACTGTTGTTAGTAATGTTAGTGTTATTAATAAAGGTGCGGTGGAAACAAGTTGACAGCGGTATTCACGTGCGCACGATTGTAATTGTTAACTCCAGCTGTCAGCTTAACTTATGTTTAGTGGCATTCCGTAAACTGCAGAACTAAATGTGCTTCTTCGTTACAATCGTCACGACTGGGTTCTTTCAGCAGTGCATCCAGTAGTAATAACAATAATGTATGATCAATGTTCTAGGTGAATGGACAAGTCTCTTACAAGGTTACACAAATCGGCAGCGCTGAGAATAGTAAACTGAGGGGGTTCGAGAAAATTACTAGGATCAATCAAGACAATAGTATGTCCATTTCTGATCTGAAAGCACAAAAGGTAGTTTACTGAGCGTTACTAACGATAAAAAGGGAGCACAATCTTAGCAAAGGCAATATCGCACAAACTGCATTGCAACCACACAGCCCAGTACGATAGATTCGGTGTAACAGCTTTCACTGTGTCCGTCGCAATGCGCTGTCCTTATGTGACCTCATACATATTCACGTGGCCTCATACCCTCATGTGACCACGTTCCCTGATCGTCACGTGCTACTACGATGCGCGCGCCTAAGTTGTCTAGGCTTTGCATTCAGTTGTCAATACACGGAGCCGGCAATCTGTGGCGTGTTCCTCTTTCATGAACTGCGTCCGACTTCACCGTCACAGTAAATTGGCGAAAGTGCATTTTGATTTTCTGTTCCATCAGTTTTTACCACAACATCACGCCAGCAGCGTTGAAACGAATACATCAACGGAGTCAATCAAAGCGCAGTGGTGAGAACTGACTTGGTAACACTGTTTACAAGTCAGTGACATTCAATCTACAGCCATCTGAGGGCAGCTACGTGTGGGCAGTTTTTACGACTGTTAATAGCTTCCTTAAATTTTCACTCGCATAACCAACAGCATTTATTGTGAACCATTTTTGTAGTGTTTTATACGTATGTACGTTCGTATTTGACTATACGATTGTGCCTGTGTTAAAAAATTCGCATACTAGATGCTGCAGAACTGTTTTTGTTTCCCTAGGCTTAAACGAAATGAATTTGTCAGCCGGGTAAAATGAAGACAATAAGCGTGATTACCTGTTAAAACTAAGACCAGCATATAGGAATGCAGATTATCAGGTTGGTCGGGTGGCTTTCAGACTACCGAGATGTCCCGGAGTTCACTTTATAAAAAGTGTGTGTATAACGTATCCTCCGTTAGGATTTTAACTCAATAAGTTAAATCCGGAAAAACGAGTTTTTAACGGATGGGGCTGCATTTCATAACTTATTATGTACGGCTGGGCCATTTACTTACAACTAAGGGACGGCCTAGAACTCTACCACGTTTGTGTTCAAACCACCGATCAACCGAATTCATTGTTCATCCGAGCACCGTTTATCATCAAGTCATTTTAGACGTTGTTTATTTATACATGCCTGTAGCTTTGACGATCAGATCTCAAAAAACTCGTCAGTAATCTCAAATGTTGCCCAGTAGATCAGGCGAAGTTAGATATTTCGACTTGGTTTAGAAATTTTAATCCGTGGACAATTAATTGGAGTTTTTGGACAGGATTTGTCTTCTATCGAGACCGTGGTGAAAGTTGACCATTATTCATTAACGATGGCATTTGGTTGTTCGGTCGCCCTTAATGTGAGATCAGTGGCGTGCTGATCAGCCCGGCTGTTTCGTGAGAAAATGACTGGAGGTCAAATGCCGGTCGAGGCATAGGTTTGTCGTACTGATGGGTTCTAACAAGAGCGAAGCTCAGGCCTAATCCATTTTCGAAAAGATGTTGACCTTAAATTCTGTCTGCATGCGAAAGGTATGTGGTGTTCTTTTGAAATATTTGTAATTGCCGATTATGAAAATGTTTCGGGACCGGCACTGTTCCTTAAAATTCCTTTTCCCTGATGCATGCGTAGATCAAACGTTGGAATTATACTACTAACTGAATTATACCTTGTCTTTAACGAGGCAGCGTTTTTTCTCTGTGATTCTACATAAGTTTCAGTTGTTTCCAGCCTATGGCTTTATACTAGTGCCGATTTAATACACCATCTATCGTGAGAATATTTTAAGGTTACTACGTTGAGTTGTGCTTAATGATTACGAGGTACCCGTAATGACTTGAATATTCCTTTCTTTGTAGTACAGGCTGATGCATATTGTCACCGCACCCTACACCGTTACGATAACAGTCTTAAGTTACTGATCACATATAGTGTCAAAACAGGAATTCTAAGTTAGCGTTCAGATTGGCTTCTGTCAGTTTCATAAGTTTGAGTGAGTAAGGACTTTGTTGATTTTTGATGAAGTACCAAGGGTATCTTGTGTAGTTTTCCACCTGCTTGCCCTCTGGAGCAGCGCAGGTATGGATTTTTTTTTCTCACAACCAAAAACTCGTCCGGTAGTTTTGTGAGGCGTTAGCTTGCGCTGTGTCCACCGATGATCTGTTTTAATGCTGCTGCTTTCTTGATAGTTTTCGTAACATCTAGCTTACTCTTCATCACTGTTTCGACTGTATTCATAGGTGAACCGTTTAGTTCAGCTGGAGCTGTCATCTCTGTACGTATGTTCGACTTCATCGATGTGTTTGACGAATACTCACAATTTTTTGGGAGAATCATCGTGGACCAAGATGTCTGGTTTCACAATATCCAGAGTTCCCAGAAGTCATTTCACTAGCTTTCAAGTTTCTAATAAACTCACAATTTGCGGGACAATATTCCTGACCGATCCTCTTTAAATAAACCCCCGCAATGTTGAACAACATAATGTGCGACGTTGCTTAGGGCCCTCAGTAGACACTGACCAAGTATTGTACGCAAAATAAATTATGGTTGCTGAGAACGGTGCTGCACTGGTTGTTTACCTGCTCACTTCTGGTGAATAATTTTTGTTGTTGTTGTCTTGACAGTCCTCGTACTCACTGTCCACTATGACTTCTGTGAGCACGGTTCATCCATTCTGCCACCGTTTCTTGGAATTAGTTCGCTCAACTCTGCACTTTCAATAAGCCATGCATACAGATCGACAAACTCCAAAACAATGGGCATGTGAGTGGATCCTATTAGGTGATCGATTTAGGGATAGCATCCACACTCTGACAACACAAAGTGATGGTGGATCAGTCCGCCTTTGGGTCACTGTGTTGAGCCGGAAGAAATGAGCTGGTTCCCACTGATCACTTCTTCAGTGATTGTAGCTGGAGGGACCTACTTTACAAATATTAACCATCAGAACTTTCTTCATAGAATGAAAAGAACTTTTGGGTTGAAAATTCTTTCGCAAGCTTTTACATTCTCTCGCTATAGTTATCGCTCACTTGGACTCCTCAGTCACGTAAACTCGACCTCATAGAATATCTTTGGGATCAATTATCTAATGACTTTCCGGATAACATGACTACAGGCTCTATCTCTGCTTCGCAGACATCTGAGTAGCTGAAACGTGAACTCATTCCGGTGCTTGCCAGTAGTGTACAACCAACAGCAGCCGGGGTAACCTTAATTAGAGGTGAGTTAACGCAATGTCAAGAAAACACTGCATTTTCGGATCAACCACCAACTGTTTACGTTGTCCCTTTTCTTCTCACTTTATATAACATCCGATTTTTGGATTCCAGTTAGGCGAAGCCATAACTTACATAGAACGAATGGAATTCAATACCTCAATGGCCAACTGCATTGAAACAAAGGTCACCTAAGTAATCGACACTGTGAAGCAAGTACACGTAGAACATAGAATAGTCGAGAGTTGATGTGTCTTATTCGGGCCGACCGAATAGTGTTACCCACCGCGTTCTTTCTGGTGTGTCGATCAATTGTGCAGGAGAGACAAAATGGTATGAACAACCACTCGTTGATCATGATCCTTTTTGGAAGTTCGCCTGATAATGTGCTTGATTCACGCATTGTGCCGTCTTCCTACTAGTCTAATGATAGCTTTTGCTAGTGTGCGAGTATGTCTATCTTTGAATCACAATATATGTTGTATGTCACACAATGTTAGCGTCGATCTCTCCGTTTGGACGCCATTGGGACATTAAGGCAAGCATTAACATAGATTAGCACTTTTTCAAAGCACTAGACGCTTAATACGGCAGCGACATTAGAACCGACTTGATTGATGTGCAGTTACCTAGATTTTCTTTGGTCTGAGGTGACAGTATGGCTGTTTTTGGACGAACCAGACACGCTTTTTAATTTAATGTTCGGGTTCGGTTAAACAGCCGGTCACCAAGCCGAAACGCTCGTCTACTATTTCCGAAATGAATCGTTCTCTTCATATCTGAGTTCATCAGCAGTTCACATTATCATCCGAACCGGGCTTTGATTGCTTAATTGTGAGGCGCGCTCCTTAGTTATTACTACGTTAATTTAGCAATACGTGGACATTTCCAAAGTACTATATACATGCTCCGTCACAGCTCAGCCTGAATAATATTCAACCTGCCCGGTCACTTTTGCGGATGGAGGAAATAACGTTGCCTTTGTTCATTCCAGCTCTGAATATTGTGGTAAGGACTGTTTCTTTACGTTGAACTCGTTGAACTATCTAAACAGTGTCCTAGTTGAAGAGTACAGCTTGGAGATTTATATTGTTACGAGTTGTTTACAACAGTAGCCTATAGTCGTTTCTTTCATATTCAAATTAATTTTCCGGATTAGCTCACTTTGAAAAGAAACACTAGACTAAGATTTACTTCACCTCAGAATTTAGCAGTAATAAGTATTCTTTTGTAGAGTAGAAACTTTACTCCGACCCTCTAGTTTAGTACGAAGTGAGATTGTCGAACGTTTATCAAAAACGTGAAGACTGCGATTAATTGAGAGTCGCGTTCAGTTTGTAGCACTAAACGTTTCTGGACTGCAATCACCAATCCTACTTCAGTCCGGTAGGTCCTCAAACAAATGAGTCAAGTTGCGTATGCATCAGGTGATCAGAAGTCGTTGTGCCCACGTACGAATGAACATGCTGTGTGGTAGATATGCTGAACCCTGAGCTACACTCTATTTGGACGCTTATCATGAACGCCGCATTCAAGCGTGTGTTGTTATACATGTACCCTAGGTATCCGACCCGTTCATTTGATGGCGAGTGGCGTGGAGTGTAACTGATGCAACTAAACGTGAAGATCGATCAACCATATTCCAGGATGGAGGGGAAAATTGGTTAATGATGGTCATGTGCACCGGATAAAATGTGCGAGACAATGAGAGCAGGCTAAACTAGGTTGTGTGCTTATGTGATCATCTGCATAAAGCTTCCATTTATTTATCGGATAATCGGACCAGGCCAGCACTCACGACACCCAAAAACACGTTCGACCAGGCAGATGTCTACAGTTAGAATATGGGACTGAAGTGTTGCCCATTGTTCTTATCGGAGTGATAACCGGTTTCTTTTTCTGTGCTTAGTTCAGGGTTGATCAGGACATGACTGTATGCATGCCATGTTGTAGTGATGTAACTTGAGGATGGCTCACTGAAATGGACACAGTTAAACTAACTGTAGAGATAGTGAGATCTTGGGTTGTGCTGTTCATCCTTGGTATCATCCATCGCTTTATACTCGTAACCGTTTTTGTCAGCAGCGAGTGTGCCACACTGAGTATTACTCGTCGACACAATCAGTGATAGATGTGGGCCAAGAGGTGATCATGGGTCTTGCCGCTGAGTTAAGTCAATTCTTCCTCTTTTTATATCGTCACCCTGGGTTTTCGTCTAGAGTTTTGCCTAAAAAGGTTATGCCCATGGCAGTCTTCGTGCTGTCTGCACATCCATCTAACTCCACTTGATCAAAATATATTCCACTTGCGGCCACTTGGTACGCCTATCGTGAGGCGGAACGTTAAGGGGATGAAAACGGCTTACGCTTCAGAGTACACCAGCAAACTGTTCGTCCATATCCGTGCCACTGATCTCATACGACCGTCTGTCAGTGAAGCTGTCAGCAAGACAGATAGCACATTCATTTGTAATAAGTCCATAAGGTTGGAGCGCTGGACGGAGCACTTTGAAGATCAATTTAGTTGGCTCCTCTTCTCTAATAAACTACCGCCACATACTTAGAATATAACATCTTGGTCGATAGACTCAGGACCACCCACCGAAACTGAGGTCCACAATTGTATTTCGGCTCTCAAGCGCAATACGATCGCTCGTTCAGATTAGCTCGCGCCGATACTTCTCAAAGACGGTGGGGAGGCGTTAATAGAGGACTCGACTCAGTTGTTTCAACTTGTGTGAACGATAGGAAACACATCCATGTAATGAGGTTGTTCGATAATGGTTCCCATACTCTGAGAAGGGGTCCGGGACTCTTGTGAAAATCACACGAGGATTAGCTTGGTTTCAGTCATCAATAGGGCTCTGGTATCCATTATACTTCGTCGACTCAATGCAGCTCAGGAGACAGGCATCAGGACAGAATAGACAGAATTTTGTCTTGAACGAGGATTCATCGATCAAATTTTCCCTCTTCGCCAAATTCTAGAACAGTATCATATGCACCGTTGGGCAACAAATGTCGCAGTTCTCGACTATAGGGGTGCATGTGATTCATTGGATTGATCTACACTTTCGTAATCGCCTAAACACAAGTGTGTACCGACCACGTTTGTGAGCATATCATCGGCGCTTTGCTTTCATGCCTCAGCTTAGGTTAGGGATTACGATGAGGTGTCTGACAGTTTTAGCACCAGAAGCGGTGTACGTAGAGGTCGTCCACTTTCACCATTTTTTTCAATTTAATCCTTATCT
>LUCH01000289.1:200861-213246 GCA_013368495.1 Paragonimus heterotremus | reverse complement strand
CGAAGTAGAATATCTGAACCATCTTCAAGTGTACGACTGTAGATGTCTGCATGTGATCAATCGCACCGAGTGGCATCAATGAGTTTGCAGTGAAGAGGTTTGGAAGCGGGTATTTGATAGTGATTGTCAAACGCATTCTTTTGTTAAATCCTTGCATTTGCACAGAATTGTATGATTGAACCATGTAGTAAGGATGCTAGCTAGTCGTCTGCCACATCAAGCATTCTTTGCCGACGCTGCGGTCGACTGGTCATTGTTCGAAATGGACAAGTAATGGCCTGTATAGAGAAGTAAAGTCATTCGCCAATGGGTTGGCCACTATTGGTCCGGTTTATTCCCTGCACTAGAGATCTGACGATTGACAGAGTCGGTAGTTAGATGATACGCCGGCTAGTCGGGCTCAGTGGCGCGAATGTTGTCGCTGTTTGGCTGAGTTGTTTGTGGATCAAGTGGACTTATTGATACGGAGCAGTAAGAACCATGAGGAAGCTATCTTGTTGATGATGTCATGACGCCTATGACTTGGTTATTTGTTTGCAAGATGTAGGCACCTTGATGTTGATGTTCAAATGTAGACTAAGGTACCTGTAGTAATTAAGTGTCCTCGTCTTCTGCTTTTTCTTCTGTTTTTCTCGACCGATTTTTTTTAAATTTTGTGATAGGTAAGCATCAGTGAGAGCCACTGAGGTTGTGATTCCTAAGAAGTTGATGACTCGGTGTACAAACAAATCACGATCCCTGAAATCTATTCCAACGTTTGGCTGGCTCATCGATTCAGATGAACCCATAAATGTAAACCGGTATGATGCGGTTTGACTTTTCAAAGGAGCGAGTTCCACACTAACTTATATCGTTTATAGCCACGGGATTTTCGCATGCTTCTTTTGCATGACAGATCTTCAGTATTCTCTCCTACTGCTTCAATGATGACCATCAAACTGTTGACTCTGCCTGCAATCTATGCTTCTGGTCGTATGAAGCCAACTGGATTTGTTGAATTAGTTTCCCAAAGTCACGCGGACCGAGGTCGAAGCGCCGAAAACCTTGTTACTTTAGCTAATGAACCATACTCGTCAGACCTTTCTGAAGCCGTTCTGTCAGCAGGGAACCTAGGGAAATAACAAAATTCTGGGTATATGTGCTCGAAAGTTTTAACTCAGACATCTTAACGAATGTAGTTCATACTATTATCTTTCCTAAAGCGATGTTTAGCATCTTCCGATCGAAACAAATACAGACATTCATGACCAATTCCTTCGAGAAAGTCTGAAAGTGTTACCTGATCTGAACTCGCTTTATTCTTTCTAAGTAGGTGCCCCATAGCTCGCAGAGTTGGTGGCTGAAGAAGTCATGTGAGATGGCAGTTGATCGGGCTTAGTGGAACAAATCTGGTAGATAGTTGCCCAGATTGTCTTCAAGATAGATGCACATAATGATATGGGCTAATTAATACCGTTAAAAAGCGGCATCACTGAGGATGCCTTACTTTTACCTGTAACTCCGTTGTTTATTCGCAAGGTGTGGTCATCTTGATGGTGAATGTTTTGAGTAATCATATTTGCTTTTAGTCGTTTCTTGGCCACAGTTTTCTCTTTCCTTCGTGCTTGTATAGCATTTATGCATCAGTGAGAACCATTGATGCATAGTTGTCTTTGGAGATGCGGACGATTTCAGTTCCATTAAGTCACCAAATAAATAACGATTATCCGACGCACAGTTCGTATGAGTCCAGGCCCGGAGCTTGAAACTGTTCTAAAACTCCCCTATGTACAGTCATATTTTTGAAAAACAGTTTACTGTATTATAACGAGGGATAACCGTATTATATCTCATGGTTCGTACTTACAAACCAACATTGCGCTTCTGGCTTCATGTTGTAAGCCAAAGGATTTGTCGGCCCCTTATCTATCCCGTATGAATCGTGTGTGTGGTGGAGTGGTCGAACTGACTTACTTGACTGGATCCGTTCAAACCAACCAGGTGAACTAGTCAGCTCGTAATCTTAATATTCACCTCATCAAAAGCTATCCTCATAGAACCAGTGATATAGTAGAAAAGGTAGTTTTCGTCGGTGACACAAAGTTTACGTATTCGAACTTTGTTCACATCACCTCTGCGGCATGAGTCTAAGTAAACTTTAACTCAACCGTGAGGCATCGGTCGGAAAGTGATATTCCTAGCATTTGTCTCTACAAGCTGTTCACATGAAGCGAACGACGTTCTTCCAACCTAGCTGATGATTGTTTTGTTGCTCAAGTGTTGGACTTTGGTATCACCAGTATTCATGTTTTGAAATATTTTCCGGCAGGACCATCGCTGCTTGTGGCTTAGGTACTCCCAGAAAACTGTTAGCTGCTCGAGTTAGCACTTTCATCTTCTGTGCGTTCTCCCTTAATTTCCTGTGAATACAGCTGTGTTGAACCGTGGTCTTAGCCTCCGTACATTATAGTGAGAATGCAGTTTTCTACATCTTGTCCTATGTATGTGATTATGCCAGTCCATTTTTTCACTCCCAATTGTTATGTTACTGTTCCTGATTTATTCACGTGGAATAAAAATAACTTTGAACGTTACTGCTCTTTGTGATGCACAACTGGACCGTGTCTTAGTATTTCATTTGTTGTACATTGCCGGGTTTACAGTTGAGTCCTGCCTTTTCTGTGTTTGTTGTACGTACTCAATCTGTATCTATTTTTGGGTTCCGCAGATTTGTACGAATGCAATAGGTCAGGTGTGTATGTCAGACGCATGATGCTTATCGATTAATTCGTGTGTATGTGCGATCAGCTGACATGCGTTCATTGAAGAAAAGAAAATTTAAATCTGTGCCCCGAACCTTCGTAACAATATTTGATTATTATTCCGTAATGTTGTCAAGACTCACTTCACTTTAATTGGTTGCATATTTGCAATGGTTGTTGATGTCGTTTGCTTTGTCAAACCCTCGCACTCGTTATTCCATTCTGTCTACCCCTGTTCATGTCAGCCAATGATCAATTGCGCGTCTGATCAGCGCAATAATCAGGTAGAATTTGTTGATCATATAGTCAGCACTTCAGTAGCGTATGTTCTGTCATATCACCACGGTTACCAGTATGCTCACTGATCGATATGCCACCTTTTCCACGGTCCCGATCACATGCTATGCTTGAGCACTCAGTAGTCCACGTCGGACAACAGATTTACGTAAGCATGTGACAACCTGCCGCGTGCACGCTCCACGCTGTTAATTTCTGTATTTAACACTGAAGGCGATGAAAGCCACGTGACTAAATAAAAAACGAAACGTTGTGATCAGGTCACTATTCCTAAGAAGCTTGAAATCGTCATGGATTTACATACTGGTGGAGATGAAAGATACACTACTGTTCGTGCGGGAAGTTTTCACGACCTTAACTAGCTCTTCCGACATTCATATTTTCCATCAGCAGATAGGGGTGTATGGAAAAGAATTTGACATGAACAATGGACACAAGTTCTCGGTAGTCTCCTAACTCAATTGTGCCCTTAGGTCAACATGGACATGTGTTATGTTTATGTGTATGATTACTTTTGCATGCAGGAGCAATCCAGCCATAAACCTTCTACGCACATCACAAGGCGGATAACATCGTTGCCAACTTTACTCTGTGGGTTAGCCCGGGTTTGTCAGCTTACTTATTGGTCATTCGCGGATTGGTTACTGAGAACTGGGTAAAACTACAGGTTGTAGACGATGTCAGAACCATACCCGGGGCTTTAGATACCACTGCCGGTGCTACTAGATTACCGACCGTTCATGGTTTAAGTCGATGGGTCATCTGCTTGCAAAACACCCTCTCACATCTCCTTCTGGGGCCTAGATGAATGCCTGCTAATCTGCAAGTCAATAACAATTATCTGATCGAATTCAGCTTGTGATTGAGGGAAGTAAATCACACTCCCGGGCTATATATCTTATGCTTACACACGAGTCTTCAGTTCGATTCCGGACTATGTGCAGTTTTGATGAGACGTAACCAAATTTCGACGATTGGTATATGCTGTTTGTCGGAGGCGTGGGTTTACGAATCCAGCATCGTTATTCACTTGAGCTTACCGGTAGACAACCGTCGGTTCAAGCTCTTCTCTCTCAGGATCTCTGGCGAGGCCGGAACCAAGTCGCTTGGTCAACCTGGGAGGAGAATCGCATTGAATTCCAGAGCACAATAGTGTTTGATCGATTGAATTCTAGTGAACAGTCTTGTAAGCTGTCAGACTCAACAAATCGGTTAGAGGCTGTCAACGCAAATCAGAGAAGCGTTACATATTCATTACATCGATGTACGTTCCAACGGACACCTGTTCGGTTGCCTTGCAAAGGTGTTTTCTGCGACACTCTGTTTGATCTTCCAAACGAGATTAAACATGCTGACTTCATCATAATAGCCGGCGATTTAAACGCCCAGCCTGGTTTTTTCCTCTAGAGAAGAGGTATTTTTAGTGTCCAGGCACAAAGCACCGACAATGACAAACTGCTGCAGCAGCTATGTGACTCTCACGGTTTCTATATTTCAAACCCCCCTATTTCAACATAAGAAAAGCCATTGTGTTACATGGAGACCTCCATGTGCTTCTCACCTTTGGACACGAATTGATCAGTCAGTTACAAATGGCGTCACTTTGGTAAAGACTATCGTACATTTTGGAGCAACCACATGGACTCGGACCATGCTATGTTCTGCGTGCCCGTTTCGTTTCGTCATTTGCCAAAATGTCACAGGCTGGTAAATGCAGGATAATTAGCTAGCGTTCTAGAGGAAGAGTGATAAACACTTACCTTGGAACACTGGTGAACAAATTGCCCAGTTCGAGTCAAGTGAGAGAACCTAAAGAACACTGGGAACAAACCACAATAGCTATGAAAGCATGCTGTGAAGAAGTGTGTTCCGAAGGAGCTGTTCAGTTGCGACAGAACAGAACAGTCAAAAGAGGTGGGAATAGCTTTTTATTTGAGAACAGCAGAAGGCTTTTTTCCATGATCTGTGGTTGCACTGGTCGTCAAGTCGGTGTAAGTGAGACCATGTTTGAAAAGAATCGTTCACTTATCACCAGTTAATCGCGCCGATTTGACCCATGGGTTGAACATTTCTAAGAACAGTTCAGTTGGCCTCAAGCAGATCATGTGGACAACGGAACCCGAGTGGTCACTTATTGCATTCCAGACGGCGCTTCGTCGGACGCAAAAGTGGCCCTGGAGCTCACGTTATTGAAATGTAATAAATCTCCTGATTCAGACCTTCTCTCTCCCTCTCCTTTCAAAGATGATGAAGAGAGGTTGAAATCGAAACTGACATAACTCCTTTAGATGATTTGAGAAACTGAGGAAATACCTCTTAATTGGTGCCTAACAACAAACATTCCTCTTTTTAAAAAGAGAGCCGAAGTCAATGTGACAACTGCACAGGTGTCAGTCTAGTGTTTGTTACGTCCATGGTTTCTCATTGTCTTTATGTTACGTCGGCTGACGAAGTCCAGAGCAAATCGGGCAAACTGAGAACAGGCATGATTCCGATCCGGTCAAGGGTTCTTTGTTCACATTTTTACCTTGTGACGGATCTTGTAGCATCGGAACTCTCATAGGCTGCCGACGATCATGGTCTTTTTAGACCTGAAGGCTGCCTTCGATTCGGTTGTTGTTGACTTCTTCTGGCACTGTCTTCTTCGGATGGGAGTTCCAGAGTAACACGTGAATCTGTTGAGATCATTGTATTCCCACCCTACAAGTAGGCCGACGGTTTATGGAAAACTATTATGGCTGATTTCCCGCTTGCTATTCAATTTTGTCACTGATGATATTCATAATGGTACCTTTGAGGAAGCCGATGAGCCTGATATTAAAGCTTTTTCTTGTGCCAGGTTGACCGATGTAAAGTATGTAGATAACATTTTCTTGCTTAGCCCTTATTCAGAAGACATGTAGACCACGACGAACAAGGCACATGACCAGATTGGTTTGTATGGGATGCGCTTCACACCTTCAAATTGCAAAGTGTTTCTTCAAGTTTGTGACATTCCGATTTATACCTTCTTTATTGCAGGGAATCCACTTGAGACTGAAAAACTTCACATACGTGGGTACTACTCGGGCACTACTTGGTTAACCTGTAACACTTCTGACGAGATATCACTGAGGATAGTATGAACACGTGTTACGTTTGCCAGCCTGCATCATCTGTAGCGTCCAAAATACGTTCGGTTGTCACTGGATAGATGAATATATAATGCTTGTGTATGTCTTGTTTTCCTCTATGGTTTGGGAATACGGTCTGTGCGCGAAGGAGGTAGAAACCGACTAGCTGTGTTTGACCACCGTTGTTCCCATCAGTTAGACCACATTAAGGGTACTGATTGCTTGGCCGTTCGCCGGCGCGTATTCCTGAACTCTCGGAGTGTACGATCCATTGGTCAACTGATGGTGTGACACAACCAGCGATTGTTGGGTCACGTAATCTGAATGCAAACTGAGCGTTTCTCCTACCGGCCATTATATAATGAGATCACCAACAGGTGAATAAAACCGCATTGTGGTCAAGTGTGGACGTGATCCTGATGTATGAAGGCGCTGAGTGTCATACTGAGTAAGTTTAGTAGGATTCGCCTAACTGACTGGGGTCTTTGTAATGAATCAAATCACCGGTGACAAACATCATCCAAGATGACTGTATGCCACAATCAGTAGTATACCTATGTTCGTGGCATCTCTAGTTCTCCCGCTTAGTCTGCTTTTTTTAATCTGCAAACTTTCCCGTTATGTTTTCCTCCGAGATATTCCACTTCACTGTCGCTGTGAGCGACAGTACCTTCTGTTCCGACTCATGGCTGTCGTAATTGTGGTGATGATGATTGTCCACCACTATTCTGGTTGGCACTAGAAACAGCTGCTCGCAAATGCTCGCTAGTTATATGCAATTTTCTGCGGTGTAATTTGGAGTTGAGTGACCTCACAAAAATTCAATACTGAAAGATCATTTACGTTTTTTCTTACGGAATCTTTTATCTTATGGTAAAAAACCGGTTATCACACATTACATTTATATTCACTGATAGCAACACGGGAGCAAAAAGCCATTCAAACTGATGTTGGATAAGAATATGTGACCGTCCTGAACTCAATATAATTAACGTAAAGACTGCTACTGTCTAATTTCGTTCTCACCATAGCATGCGATGCGTTCTTGGCAAATACTATCATGACCCGCGAATGGAGCACTGTACAACGGAGTAGTCAGAACTTACAAAAGTATTTGTCAATTGATTTGGTTCAAATTTTGTCAGGTTATGCACCTTTACTCGCAGGGTTTCTGATTCATTTCAACAAAGAATAACAGGTTGTCGGGATTGAAGATAATGTTCGTTGTTGAGTCCTGTATGTTTCTAGTCTAGTTTCTGTATCACACTTGCGAATCAAGCTGACTGGGCCCTAGTTTTTAAGTATTTGTTTCTATTAAGAGGTACTGGTGTTGCATCCAAACCACCCAAATTTCCAGAAGTGCGGATAATTGTATGGTTGTGGTGATGCTGTTTTGGTTTTGTTTTGCTCGGTATGTTAGCCTTGCTAATGTTTATCGTTTACGACTTTTATTTTCAGAAATCGATATGACCCCGATTCGTAATTCACGTTGTTTTGATGGCCTCGTTGGAGGTGCCAGACGCCCATCAATGCCTGTTCCTACTCAGGCAGTTACTTCCCAGCATCAGGATGCTGAGGCAAGAACACCTTCGGATGGTTCCAGTTCGCATCCCACTTGCGTGGTTCAGCAATCTCCGAATGTGCACTCAAAACCACCTTTACAACCCGCCGTAAAGTCAGTGTCTAACCCTTCCAGACTGAACCGTATTGCGAAGTTAGGCTATGCAGAAATTTTGAAAGGTCGTCCAAAACCCAGGCAGGAGCCTGATCAGTTTGTGTTCGCTAATCAGCGATCCACTTGGGCTCCGTCTATCAACCGTCAGATTCTTTCCCCTCCATTACGTACACATGAGGGTTCCTCTGATCAGGTCAGCCCACTGGCTTCTCCATCCACGAATACCGTACAGCCGGCACAAAGTTACGTTTCGTTGGCTTCAAACCAGTCCAAGTTAAGCTCCACCGACTTGAAAGGTCATGTTCGATTACCTCCAAAAGTTTTGACTACTGCCAAACTAGACCAGTTTACACGAGCCCTATCTGAACCGCGGGGAACAACTCGCTGGAGAACTCCATCAGACTCAGGTAGCTTATCCAGCGCATCCAGCACAGTTTGTTTAAATTATTCACCTAAATTGACAGAGACCGAACAGCTTGCCAACCTGACACGTTTGACCGAACTGAATTACGAAACCCAATTGATAGCACCAACAAATCCGACAGTTTTGGTGGTTCAAACGGATTCTCCACGGTTATCGCCAGATTACGAGGGTTTGGATCGTGAACTATCAGAAAAATTGAAAACGAGGCAACAAATCCCAGTGAGTAAGCAATTTTGAAATGTTGTTTTTCCTTGTGCCTCATTGATCGATTTCGTGAAATAGCCGCGGTCAGTTGATAATGCAACAGGCTCGATCGGGTGTGTAACAATAGAGCAGGCCCTTACCGAAGCACTTCTGAAGTGGGACGAATTCAAAGCACACCTGAGCGAGATATAAATCAACGCAGCAAAGTATGAAGTAGGATCGCACAATACACCTTAGCAGTGTCCATGGTATTCATATATGACCTCAGATTTTAACCGAGACAAATTGTGCGGAAGTAGTGCGATCACCCAAATCTTTCTAACAGTCTCGTCGACAGAATTTTTAAAAGCGTGGAAGAAAATTTCTGTAACTTGATTGTAAAAGTGCTAAAGTTGTGCTATAGTGATTACTACTTCTTCCAGAGAGTTGCAAATTGGATTTATGCAGAATTTACTTCGTGAGGTTTTGCCCTCTGTCAGGTTGCCTATGTAGATCGTTTTTTCTGAATGCGTGTGTATTGAAAGTCCTAACAATGAAAGCTTCCATGACACTGTTTCTCTGTGTATAGTTTAGCTGTCAACTGAAATATGCATTCCCATACTACCAACTAAGTTGCTGTGCGTTTGGTAGCGCCAAGAATCAAAAGGTATGAGAGCTAAACTCTCTATTTGGAAGTTATGCTTGCAGAAAACGTGATGCAGGACAAGTCATACACGACTAGTTTTCTGAGGGGCTACCTGGTTAAGGTTCCGAGAGAGAAGACTGAAAATGCTTTGCAGAAACTGTTTTCTGTGTTTCACTTTACCTCTGAGTGAGCCGAGTGACCAGTTAAGATCTCGTTCATTAAATTACAGATAGGTTACGTCCGATATAGACGGCGTGCAATCTGAATGCCTAAAGGTGAACAACCTTTTCCAAAGTAGCCTGGGTGTAAACCACCTCTCCTGTGGTTAATAGTTGATCTACCTACTGCCGAACTATCCTGCGTTCAGGCGTTAAGTAACAGGATTATAGTGAACTGATTTAATTCGTTTCATCTGACGAACAAAGGTGACTGAGTAGTGCTGATAACTGTTGAATACTTTTTTCTAACTTGGTTCTTACCACCATTGTAATAGAACGCAGTTCACTGACAGTTTTAATCCTTATTCCTCTCATTTGTTCGCAAATCCCAGATTTCTGTTTTTTGTGTGGGCTTATGCGCTATATCCGCTTGTTGGCATTACACTCACCACATCTTCGTCACACTTTCATTTACACGAGATTGTTCATTCGGCAGGCGCGCCTGCTTCAATCGTAACGAACCACAAGTTGAGAGTCATCGTTTCGACTTCTTTAGCGTCGTTTCCGATGTGCTGTCCAGAGACCAAAATCAAAAAATTCTATGCACATATATATGGACTGTCTGGTTCCTGTTGGACATGACTGCATCATCAAACGAACAAGGCCTCAAACTTTTTCGGTGCTTTCTCGAAGGAACAAATGGCGTAGTGACTGTAATTTATAATATGGTACAATTTAACGTGTAAATACGAGGCCGCTAAATGTCGACAAACTATCCGACCAATTTTGGTCGAATATTTCTGTTCTTTTTATACGATTGGGTAAGAAGTGACATCTTTTAGCGCAAATAAGGTATACGAAAAAATGGTTTGGTTTAGTATCTGAAGTGATGGAAAATCATGGCAACTTATTATATTGTCTGCAAGACATCCACGTTTCACAAGCCCGCCGTTCGCGCTTCCTCTGGTTTGTGGAAACCACTGTATGAAGAGTTGAATCAGATGACGAAGGAGGTGAATAGCTGAGATGATGACAGCCTACTACCTGATGTATTTATAGAAATCATCATCATCATTATAGACAGCAATACATCAGTGGTTCACATTGATACTTAACTGCCACACAACCTTGAAGAATAAAAAAACAAACCCTGTTTAAGTGGAGAAAAAAACGAAGAGGACTGGAAATGACCTACTTACTAAAAATAGCCACGTCTATTTTCATACATTCAATATCAAGGTGGCCACACTTTGCAAACAACCAACCGAGCTGTAAGTTGGGGTAAGGCGTCATCAGCAAGCCAACTTCCTTACGGCTTTCACTGCCCCGCGTCATTAAATGCACTCGCTTCACAGACAACTCGACCAAATAACGACAACATTCGCGCCACTGAGCTCGGCTAACTGACATCTCACCTAACATCTCAAGCCACTGACTCTGCGAGTCGCGAGGGCCCCTGCCTAGGAGACATACACGATATGCATTGAATAACCTCTCCGTGAACGATTTCACATGTCTACGCCAGGTCATAATTTGTCCACCTCGCACCTTACACCAGTCGGCCGTAGCGTTGGCAAACAGTGCTCGGTGTGGCAAACGATTAGCTGGCATCCTAAGTACATGATATAACTATCCAAGTCTGTACAAGTGTAGTGACTGATCAAAAGAACCCCTTTGACAATCAGTGCCAAACACCTGCTTCCTAACCTCCTCGTTACTTACTTGCTGGTGCTACCCCATAGAAGCGATCGGACGCAGACATCGGTGGTCATATACCTGAAGACGGTTCACGTCCTCTACCATCAGCGACCAGGTTTCGCTGCCGTAAAGTAATACAGCCCTCACTGTTGTCTGATATACGCGACCCTTAGGTTCTAGGGCAATACCTCTCTGTCGCCATAGGTGTATCAGATTAGCGAACACCGTCTTGGGAATACGCGCCTCTATTTCATTCCCTACACGTTCGTCGCCACCGCTGATGCAGTTTCCCATGTTAACAAATCGGTCAACAATCTTCATGACTTCGTTAACTAAGATTGAATCTACGTAATTACAGTAATCTTGTAGAAGCACTTTGCATTTTGAGGCTGCAAAACGCATTCCGAAGTATTTAGCAGAACGCGAAGTAGCATGCACGCTATCAAACAGACTTAGAGTTGGGGTTTTAAAAACCACAAGTCAGAAGATCACAAAGACTGCCGTTATTTGTTTACCGGAAGTTGTAAAAAATATCATCATTGTAGAATTGCCGCATGGACTAACAAATACAGTGGACTTAGGGTCCCATCGCCTGGCCAGGCTAGTGGCATAAGATGATATTCGATGAAGAGAAAGCCTAATTTAGTTAGTCCCGACAAGTAGTGTTAGTAATGGCATGGGTTACCTATCGAACATGGTGCGTATATTAAATAACCCTGTCAGCATGAAAATATGACGATCTGCGGAATTTTCACTGCGCTCAGAAAATTGAAACCGATGTTTTATTTTAGGGAAGACAGAATATCCGGTCAGTATATAGAAAAACGTATGATGTATCAACTTTACAACTGCAACGTACATGCAGCCCAAGGAACGGAACAGTGTCTGGTTGGTAATCAAACAGCATCATTGACCTAGTTGAGAATCTGCGGGGTTAATTATCCATGCATGAAATAACAAAATCCATAGGTTAAGGAACTAACTGGAAAGGCTTCTTCATTGGGTGTGGAACATTCTGAGTAAATGGGAACTTGAGAAGTTGATTATTAGCGAAATTGTAAGCGAAATGGATGTCGCCTCTTTTCAGTTTAGTCGCTGATGCTGAAATATATATTTTTTGACGGTTCTTATTACTCAATGCTATATCAGTCATTTCTCGATAGAATTATGTTCACACTAACACTTTCCCTGTTTGCTCATTCATACAGGAAATGAAATCGATCTGTTGGAAATTGTTGAGAGTTTAGCAAATAAGCTTCATAAATGAGACAGGCTGTACACCATTAATTAATTTCTGAATGTTTGCTTTAATCTTACACCTGTTGGGTTTACTGTTGGTTTATCGTTAAATAGTGGGAAGTTGTATGGTTTTGTAGACGGACATTCTGTTTTGTGTCCAAATACGACTTTTCAACAATGTCCTCATCACTGGTGAGTAGTAGGGGATTTT
>LUCH01000289.1:166051-200499 GCA_013368495.1 Paragonimus heterotremus | reverse complement strand
GGACCGACTGGAAAGTTTATAGGAATGCGACATCTGCGATCAATTGTGGGTGATGTTCAATTTGAAATGTCCTCATCAGTTGACAACATCCAAACTTGGTTCTAAGGTTGTCCCCGATTTTAGAGCAAGTCGTACACAAGACATTTCCATTTAAGTAGCCGAAACTGAGAGTTGCTGTTTGATTCTATACAGATTCAAACATTAAGTTAAACCATTTTTACAGCAATTTTTAATCAAGAAGCACGTCTTCCGATGGTTTCAGTTATGCGATTCATGTAGTTACCACTGGCGATATCCTATAGATGTTTGAACAGTTAATGTCTTCTTTTCGTCCTAGTTATTTTTGTCTTCTCATCGATCAGCCGGATAGCTCATAGTGATGGAACTATTAATTGAACGACGCTGGAAAAATTTAGAACATAGAGATCACCTATCAACTTCTGTCGTCATTACCTTTGTCTCAAGTGTCTAGTAAATTAAGAATGTTTGATATCACTGTTCATACCAGTCCCATTCAATAACCCTATTGAAACCGTTTGTATATTTTCTCTTACACTAACCGACCTTGAGTACTCATTACTTCAGTAGTACGCTTGGAAGGAGTTAGTGTGCGTGTACTTATCAGTTAAACACAAATAACATGTCTTTCGCTATCTACCCCGACTCTTTTATCAAGTCATTAAGTCTTTTTGTTCGACTGAAGTATTCAGAGTCATTCCATTCGATCGTTAGATTGTCAACTGGTTACTGGTATCTTTGTAGACTACTCGTGTAGTTCATTCAGGTGGACCGAGGCCCTTACACTTGTGTATATTGCTGGCCAACGTTACCCCTTCACACAGCTTCATATTTCCAGCATCCCGACCTCATGAGTTGCATGCAAACACGCATGTGCTTGCGAATTCTTTTCTCATACAGCTGTCATCCACAGATCTAGGAACGACCTTGATTGAGATTCCGTCAATGGTGTTTGGATAGTTGACTGGTCACACCCTGTTAAATGCCATTTTGAACGCACATACCGACGAGCCAGGGCAACGCTCATAGGAATCGATCGTTTACGCATTCCGTATGATTGACGTTATTTATAATCGTTATGTAGATTATTGCTTAATCCATTGATTTTCACTTATGATTTCGTGTACATCGCCGGCTCGATGTCATCTTTTCGTTTCCCAATGTTAGGCTGTCAGTCATGCAATCTATCTGAAAGGCACAACAGACCAACACTCAATACCGTCCTCAGAAACGTCAACTCCTACTCAACACCTCAGTCCAGAATTGGCTGTACAGACCGGTAACAAGGGCGACCAGTCAGTTTACCACGCTGTGAATGAACAGAATCACCCGTTTGCAGGCTTACCAAAGGCCACTTCTATGGACAACGTTCCTAAAGTGAGCAGTACATCGAAGTACTTCACCTCCGGACGGATGCTGAACAACACGCGTTCGACCCAGATAATCGATCAGGCAGGCGGGGATCACGAAGCATATGGTTATCATGATTTGCCTCATATAGTTCATAACCCAGCAATGTCAAGTGCTCGTTTGCTCCAACGAAGACCACAGCTAACGGATTCGAACACACAACAAAATAGCGGTCCACATTCTGCTGGGGTAGGTCACGGAATAGTCTGCGGCTCACTCTGATTAGTGTCCTATGTTTGATTTCAATACTGTACCTAATGTCACGCTTTGTTTTTCCGTTTAAGCTCGGTAACTAAGCAAGCATGAGTCAGTTACTTTATTTTCATTAGTTTTGACAAGTAGACTTTATTATGATAATCTTTGAATCCACCTCTCTTTCTACTGAAGACGGTTCTAGCGTTTCTCATCGAAATTGTTTATCGTGAGAGCTGTACGTGTGTCACAGTATGGTGTTCAGGTGTTGTTGAGTCAAACGTCGTTCGGTTAGCCTTTTGAATCTGTGCTAGTGAATGAAACATTTCATTCTACCCTACGTCCCGGAAATGTTCATTCGTTAAATTGATTCTCTCTTTTAGATATTAGAACTTTTGCTTATGCTAGAGTTATGTTTTTACGGTATAGCCTTTCCTGCATTGATGCCTACTTGGCCATAATCGACGTTAAAAAGTACTTAACTGTTTGACGGAGATTTCCCAGTGTTCGGTTAACTCAATTACATTTACGTTTGCTATCACAGACTCGTATCCAACGGTCATATATCAACACTGCAACACCTCACACATACCCTGCTGCACGATCGAAGGCAATACGCAATGCACCCCCGCATTTGAAAAATCCGAGCAACATGACGAATGCTGCCTTGTTTGACTATTCGCGTAATACGTTACCCTCTATCCTGTCTAATACCCGAGTTCATACCTACGGCAGTTCGCTGCATACACCTCTGAGAAGTGTTAAGACTGCCACATCTGATGAACCACCGTGTCATCTGCCTACCCAAGCTGAACCAACTCCAGTGCGAATGGCCGTTTACGCCTCATCGGAAGACGGTCTGTCGGAGTTCCTGAAATCAGAACGAGCTTGTGAACAAACTGGACGTGAACTGTTTGGTATATCTAGACCGACCAGATCTGACCATACGCCCGTTCGACATGACTATTCAAAACTCAGAACACAAAGTGAGTTTACTTGTTACATACCTAACATAGGACGAACGATGTTTGTCTTTAGCTGCCGAACGGGTAAAAGTGTGAGCTTTTACCATTATTTTGATTATCCATTGAATAATTTCCATTTCCATGTTATTAACTAGAGGTCCGTTTGGTTATCCATTCTGACTCATTATTTCTTGGATTTATTATGACCCATTTTCTGCAGTGTCTGACATACATATCTTTAACGCCCCATTAAGTAGATAGCAATTCACAGTTCGTTTCTCATTCAGCTAGACTGTCCCGTCTAGCTTAGGGTGAATATTTACCCTATGATGGATCTAGAAGCAGTGATACGTCTAGAAGCATCCGACGGCTATGCTCTTTTCTACCCAAAATCTTCGTTCGACTCATTTTTCATCGGTGTTTTTCGGAGTTGTTTTCTTCACAAAAGAATTCTAGATGAATCTGTCTCTATTGTTCCATGTTCATTCTGCATGCAGGATGGGTGTTTTTTACTAAACCTTCCCGGATGTTCACCGTTCTAGCAGCGATCGCCAGAAGCGTTCGATCTTCCTCTTCGTGTTCATTCTGTCATAAGTGATATTCTGGAGAGTATACTCGGGGATTCCAGTGACTTTGGTGTCTGCTTTCTTTCTGGCATTGTACTGACCGATATTAAGTATGTGGGTGGCACTGACCTTCTAAGCTTCTCTGACGAAGGCATCGAGACTATGCTGAACATGCCGAATGACCGGGCTTTCAAAGTGTAAGTGCTGCTTCACGACTATCGCATTTCCACCTTCACGTTTTTTGTTTCGCTCAGTTCACTTGAGACTGTGGATAGCTCCACACACACCGACGACTGGCACTATCTTGTCAGCTTGTAGTGTCGCTGATGAGATATCGGCGTGCTATCTCTGTTAAGTTGCGTCATTTGCAGTATCAAGAAAGCTTTCGGTTGTCGTTCAACGGAATGGTTTATAATGTTCATGTGCTTACCGTCTTGCTGTTTGGTTCGGAAACGTGCTTTGTTCGCGACGCAACTACACACTTGGTGTGTTTCACCATCACTGATTCTGCTTATTGGTCTGCATCCACTGAGGCATACCCCTGGTAAATGCGATCCTTATTCAGCGTGTATTTCGAAACGGTCGAGGTACGCGGTCAATTTTTCTGCTAATCCGATTACATGGTTTACAATGACTAGGTCACGTGCTGTGCATGCCATCTGACCGTTTATCGTACCGGGCATTGAATACACTCAGAATCCTCATAAATAGCATCCTAGTCGTATGAAACTTCCTAAAATGTCCTCATAAATCGCATATCCCAAATTGACTGTATTTTTTCCCATACGCATTGGACCCCACTTTTGTTCGCCTTCAAAACGTAGCCGGTCTGGATGCGCGAACGCATTTGCAGCAGCTGACTGCTAACATTCCTACACAACGGAGGTATACAAATATATCACACGAATTGAGCAAGTTTATGATAACCACTTTTTATGGAGGTTTCCTTCGCATAATTGGTTGGTAGGTCTAAAATTCCGCCTTAAGTCCTAAAGCTCTTCATCAGGGCATATTTTTTGTGCGGTTTGTTAGCGTTATGTTGAACGTACGTGATTGAAGAAGAACCAAGGTATATTTTTTTTCACAGACATATAATTTTACGGGGTTTCATGATCTAGAATATGCACAACTGGATAAGGTGCGTCTACACTACTTTCAATTCCTGTTTTATACTCTACTTAAGGCTGACTGTTATGGCCTACTTGCCGTAGCTCACAGTTGCAGGCAGATGAAAGGTCAGTTACCAATTTTAGGTTCCTAGTCACTCTGTTAACTGATATCAGTTTTCAGTTACAAATGAAATGCGTCAGGTTGTTCTATTTGTTTCACCATATTTAACGGCAGAGAGAAAGAGAAAAACGTTCGTAGAGCACTTGATCTTAGATTTTTAAAGGAACACGGACACCAGATTTCGGGTTATTCATTTATATGTTCCGGATAGATGAAGGTAAGTGCACATTTTGCAGATTATCATTCGACTGAGCTATGAATTTCTGCACCAGTAAATTGGAACATGACGGAACCTCTAAGGTCGCCCTACTTCTAACCCATAGATGAATTTACATGCTTACTGTTTATGACATCATATGAGGTTGAAAACTGTTACTAAACTGAACTGACACGTTAAAACTGGAGGTTTATGTGATAACTGTTCGCGATTTGATGCTAACCCGTGTATGACTTGTAAGGAAACGGAAGCATTGGCCAACCAGTTCAACCGTAATGTAGTTCATCGCATAGAGAAAGCAATTTCACCCTACCCTCAGTTCAGATTTTATCAGCTCTTTTGTACGTGCGATTTATCCACACATGTGTCTGCACACTTCAGGTCAAATCAGCCAACTTCATCTTCTCAGTTTTCACCATTATGGTTCAGGATCGAAAGCAGTTGGTTGTTGACAACCATCCCAGTGAGTAAAAGGCTGGAAACCGGCATGCATACATGTGTGGAAATGGACAATGTATGATAATTTCCTATAGTAGAGTACCCTAATGATGGCTTTCTACCAAACGGCGGAGAATGGAAGTGACCATATTCGTGTATGAACCGAATGTGTAAGTTAGTGGACTATCGACTGAAAGCCAACAGTAGTTGAGACGCGTTGTATTTCTCCACTTCGACCGTACGTGCGCAGCGATGCCGTACAGTCGTTTCACAAAAACACTAGGCGTTATGTGACCTTTCACACTTTTGTGGCCTCGTTATCGAACCGTGCCGTTTCACTCCATATCAACACGTCTTATTTTGATTACTCTTAAGTATGAGTACATAAAACGTAGGGTTCATTGGTTCCATCTTCCATTTTGTCTAACACTGCTTCAGGCTTACTGTCTGCTACAAAGTGACTTGAATACACACAGAAGGCAGTGGTTAACAGTTTTCAGGAATGATCGGTCCAATACATCCTAATTGATACAATTATTTTAAATGTGAGAAAGAACAGCTGTGCGATGAAATTCAGGTCAACGATACTCTTTATATATCTCGGGCAGCGAATTTTCATGTATTCAGCAAATGTAAGAAAATTAGCTGGATGTGTTTAGGTCACGTACTGGTGGCAGTCATCGGGAACTACATAGAAAAGTTGCCGAACGATCACAGTCGTGGCCATATGAAAAGAACCATTGAATCAGTTTTATGGTTGATTCAAGAATAAGAAGGTTGTCTTCTTATATAGGTTGAACACCACTCACAATTGATCGCAGCTGTCGCATTCCCATAGACTTTCCAGTCAGCCCCTTTAAATCTGTATGAAAACCAAAATCCCCTACAACTCGTTAGTAATTAAATACCGCTCAATAAGCCAATGATTTCTGTTATTTCACCTTGGAGAGAAGTCCTAGTCGAGGGGTCATCGATTGGAGTTAACAGACAGTAACTGTGTCTCCTCTCGAGGAGATCGGGCAACCTGATCACTATTCACAGGCGAAGGTGGCTGAGTGTTCACATATGATAATTCGGTCTTGCCTATTGTGGAGTCAATGACGCACTGGTGAAAACAGTTACCTCATGGAAGCCTGGCCAAAATTCTAGCCCCGGCAGTTGCAAGCATGTGCAGTACTGATGAGCTGCTCTAATGAGACTGGAAAGTCTATGGGAATGCAACAGCTGTGATCAGTTGTGAGTGATGTTCAGTCTTTATGAAAAATGAAATCCCTTACTACTCATCAGTAAGGTTGAGTTTCTTTAGAAGTCTAGTGAAAGATGGAAATAGAGGAAAGAAAGAAGAGTAAGAACAGATTTGTGCAAATAGATGTTTAGCAGAGATTCAAGGAAAGGTATACAAATACATTGGGAAGGATCCGAATAAGTGAGAATGAACAATGTCAGATAGGATTTTAGCTACAACATTTCCGCACCTCGTAAAATTATTAAACAACAGTAAAATCAACCAAACTCTTAGCGATGTATACGACTACAGCGTGACATGTTTCAAATATCCAGCAGATGTGTAGTATCCTCTGACAACAAATCTTGAAAAATAACTGGTGTACGATACATCCGGTGAGTAGCATACATACAGTGATAAATTCACTGCATGAGTGGTGTAGAATGAAAGAGATTTTAAGTACCGGATATATAATGACTTTTTTCACGTTGTTGAAAACAACGGTAACTGAGATTACTATGTTGTGCTGTTACACAAAGTAACTCTTAGATTCCGAACAAAAATCAGTCGAGATAGGGGTTCGTTGTATGCTTGAAACAATGAACATGTATTGAAAATGTTCCTCTATTGGTTCACTTTCGTAAATGATTACAAAGTATCAACACATTTGGGTGTATTCACCGAGAGACTGTGAATTTGACGTAAATGATACTTTTTACATACTGTTCAGAAGGATGCACGAAAAAATCGAATTGGATGATTGATACCTAACACCACATCACCTGCATATTTGACTAAAAACCCTTTGACCATAAACTGGTATGAATGACACTTGAATCGAGAATGAAAACATGATGAGTAGTCCATTGTGTGAAACACAAGGGCTAGTGGTGATTTTTGATATGGCTTGATCCCCGACCTGGATATACTGACCTGGATTTGCAAATTAATCGTTCTAACTGTCTGTAGTCGATGTTTGAATGTCAAATTTGCTAGGAATTTGAAGTATTATCTCTCTTTCTGTGTGTCTTAGCACTTCGCTATAGTCTAGGAACGACAGATGAACTGCACTAGAGTTTCAAACAAGTGACGACAGAATAGAATGAATTAGGCAATCCATGGCACAGAGACCTGAGCATGAACTATGATAAGCGAGTTGACTAGAGTTCTCGATGTTCGCCTAGATCCCCGTTTGAACGGCGATTCATTTTTCAACCCAGTCTGTGTTGCAGACGCGCAAAAACTGGGCGAGGCTTGTTCTTGTGTTTCTAGGGATCGGAAAATAATGAAAGCGTCACTCCATATTAAGAATAATAGTTTAAAGTAATCCGTACATGGCAAACCCAAGCAATTTGTGTTCTTATTGTAGATCACAGTGAATTAGTCCTTCAGTGTTACTCTACACTGTAGTTCTCCGTGGTCTGCAACAATCAGCAAAAATCAACGAACCCTATTTTGTGGACAAAAGAGCCCATACAACCCTTAAAACAACCTTGAATTCTCAGTAAATCAATCCTTCATAGCAGATCTTTCTACGTAACGCTGTTATGACTTCTCGAGACGCGTTATACCTGACGTATTTGGGTGCACTGAGATCATCAGCTGTTGGGTAAATCCGCATGATGAATAATCAAAGCCTTGGTCATTAGATATCAACACCCTGACCATTAACGTATATTGGTGTCCTTTCCAGACCGGGGTCTTCGTAATAATGCCGATTTTCGGCTAGAAACACCGCCATTGATGGTCCCTTGGCTTGGTCAATGACTTAACTTCAACGTGAATCTCTTTAACCATGCTTTTTCAAATTTACTTTTGTATCCTTCTGATATTCTTCCTTAGTCTAGAGTAGTTCGCGTCAGTATTTAATCGAGTGGTTACTCGAATTGCAGTTCCTTCGGGTGATGTACACGGTCATTGCGAACTAATTGTGCGTTGGTAGATCAAGAAGAACTAACACATATTCGTTGCGTTTCTCCGGGCTAGACTGTTTATCTCAGTCTGTATAATCAAGTTTCAGCGGAAGTCTCTATGTACCATTGATGTTGTTATCCTGGTCAGATTTTTCGTATACCTAGAACAGGAAAGTGAAAACTGTGGAGCTTAACCTAGCTAAATTTACACTAGTGATAAATGCGTCTCCGAGCGACGGACCAAGCGGGGACCCTATTGTTACCCTCAATATCTATATATCTGTCCATTAAGTTGAAATTGAAGATCGTATATCACATTCCTCACTGGAATGCCACCGTCCATTTTGTTGTGTTCAACGTAGCTGCTCAAGTGGTTTCGTGCTTCATTGAGCGGCACGTTTGTTAACAGTGACGTGACACTTAGCGAAAGCATTTTGTATTTCTTTCTGTTAATCAGTCCAACTTTCATCCACGGTTTTTCCACCCAGGTTAACACTACGTATTACGATATGCAGATGTTATATGTAAATCGAACAAATATTGTGTGGCTGTATACGCCCGACGGAAGTGACAGAAACAGCCGTTTTCAACTTCAAATTTCTATGAATATCTAGAGAAATTGTTTTATCGTTCATTGTTTCCAGTGTCTACTGGTTTCAGTTCGTTTCTTTTCATTAATCCTCTTAGTCTTATTCAGTGTAGATTCAACATTTTATTCCGGATGATGTTGACCTCTGCTTTGACCTCGTACGACTTGATCGCTTCAGTCACGGAGGATAGTCTTCAGAGGTCATGCATTAGAATGCAGGCCTTCACAAACTCAGCCCATTGTTACTAGACGTTTTGGTATCAACAGTTTCTCTCACAAAGACCACTGCTAACCAAATCGTAGTTGTTCCCGTTGGCTACCCAATTGCCGACTTGTACTTCTACCTTGCCGAGGTGGTCGGGCTTGTGTACTGTTTTGATCCGGCGGTCTATGCTGACTAGGACTCCGGTCCTTCCAGGTGCAACCTTGTCAGACAGGTCAAAGGGGAGCAGTCAGACGAAAAGCAGTTACACTCATAGGATTGTATGTCGCACTGCTGACCGCATAGGAGTGCTTAGGTAGTGAGGCACGATTCTACGGGCATACAGCAGAACTATTTTCATAGTTGCGGCACTGCTGTCTTCCATATCAGGAAGAAGGGGGTTAGAAAAGGTACCCTCAAACAAAGAGCACTCCGATCGCCCAACGGTTGACCGTGACCGCCGGCGTATCATCCAATACGGTCGAAAAACATCTAGTATCTCTCAAAAGCCTGATGTAGCTTCGAGTACATCCACTGCGCGCAGCAGTGCTCAGAATGAGATATCAATGTCTTATTCACTGCGCCCTCGGGCTAGGCAAGCCCCTCACTGCCAAATGAGTCAGACTATTGAGTCATTGGCTCCGGGTGGGGTCCCCCAAGAAAACCCCATATCCTGTTGTCTCGCAGGTCAGACTTTTGAGTCAGAGGCTCGAGGTGGGGTCCCTCAAGTCAACCCCCTTCCGCGGCATAAACGACCGGGAAGTATCAGAAGTTATCGTTCTCTTGACAGTGACATTACTAACCGATCTCGACTTTCTCCTACTGTTTTACCCCCTATTTCTTCTCCCTTCCATATGCCTTCGGGCGATAATTGTTTTCTGAGGCCAAGACAACTGGTTAACGTTGGCGCCATTAATGTCCGCACTCTCCGACAAGTCGGTCAGCAAGCTGCTCTGGCTAGTACTCTCTCAGGTCTGGAGTTTGATGTGTGCTGCGTGTCGGAGACGCGAGTCTACGATTCCAGCACGGTTATCCATTTGTGCTCGCCTCTAGATAACTGTCGATCCAAGCGCTTCTATCTCGGGGTTTCTGGCGACGCTGAAGCTGAATCTCGCGGTCAAGCTGGGGTGGGAATCGCACTGAGTTCCAGAGCGGAGCAATGCTTGCTCGATTGGATCCCAGTGAATAGTCGCTTGTGCGCTGTCAGACTCAATACATCGGTAAAAGTCTGTCTACGCAAATCAGAAAGACGTATATTCATTATATCGGCGTACGCTCCAACGGACAGCAGTTCAGAGGCTACCAAAGATGCGTTCTATGACGCCCTCGTTGACCTTCTGAGGCAAACTAAACGGTCAGACATCATCATACTAGCGGGCGATTTGAGTGCTCAGCTTGGTCGTCTTTCTCCGGATGAGAGGCGGCTAGGAGGTATGTTTGGTGTCCGGGCACAACGCACTGATAATGGTGAAAGACAGCTGCAGCTGTGCGCATCTCACGGTCTCTATATTTCCAGCACCGCATTCCAACACAGGAGAAAGCACTGTGTTACTTGGAGACCTCCGTGTGCTTCTTAACCGTGGACACAGTTAGTTACAGGTGGCGCCACTCTGTTAAGGACTGTCGTGCCTTTTGGAGCAATCACCTGGACTCGGACCATGCTGTTGTGCGTGCTCGTTTTGTTTTATCATTTGCCCAGAGGACCTACGCTCGTAAATGCGAGGTGTTTAACTGGCATTCGAGCGATGAGAGTGTGAAGGACGCTTACCAGAAGGCGTTGGTGAAGAAGTTGCCCAGTTCGAGTGAGATAAAGGATCCTAATGAACACTGGGAACAAATCGCCGACGCTATGAAAGCATGCTGTGAACAGGCATGTTCCGAAGGTTGACTCTCGCCTGTTCAATATATTTCTGCTCATTCTGATTGAGTAGAATCGTCTTCTCAAAGAAGAAGGCGGTTTTGGACCGGAAGAATGGATTCCGTAACATTACCACACATTTCCTATTGATCTCCTGCTTAACCTTTTAATTGCAGCGTCGTCGTCTTTCTCACTTCACATGCACCACAAGAACGCTACTTCTAGATCAATGACAAGTAAACATTTTTGTTATAAAACACATTACATTGGACAAGTTTGTCTCTATCGAATCATCGCCAAGCTGAAGGTTCGATATCCATATCACAGTTTTATAGGTAGATCCTTGGCTGGATTAACGCAGATAGTGTGGATTAATGAAGTCAGCTGAACCTTTTCAGATAGCATTTAAGACGCTCATTGAACTATGGCTCTTCATTCGAGCGCCGCAAGAACGTTGATCAAGACATATATATCTAAAGCTTGATCAAAATATTACCTTACAGAAACGGTTTGTGCGGACGAATTCGACTGGCCCTGGTTGAGGCATGTCACTGCCTTCGACTGGTTTACCTGCATTCGGCAGTCAAGCGAAACGCATCTGCCACATTGTCAGATTGATTTGGATTCACCATTTGATAATCTCGGCTAGAGTTCCCGTCAGTGGAACAAGTCCAATCTGCGAAAGCTTGTGTAAAGCCAGAATTCCTTGCAATTGACAGTGTTGAATTTCATGATCCATCTGTTAAAGTGTTCCTTGAAACTGTTCTTTCTACTGAACGCTATTATGCTTTTTCTCAAGATTTCCTTATCGCCACCAAAAGTGGCTATTTCGTCCAGCTATGGAACACTATCCTAATGCGTTGAAAATATACAAACTGAAATCATTACGTTTATGCAAGTTTTACACGTTAGAGAAACATTACAAGATTTAGATACTCTGAACATTGTCGTGGACAGTAGTAATAGAAAATGAACGAAAGAAAAAGAAAACACTAAGACTCGCGCGAGAAATTGTAGGGATCATAATGAGATGAGTGGGGACACGTGAAATGAAATTGAGGTACAGAAAAGGAAGTATAACTCTATGGTGGTCAGTCAAACATGTTGTAAACACATTTCAACAGGTGGTGACCTGTTTCCATCGGCGTTAATGATCGTACACCACTTCGAAATTGTCCAAATAGTCACGCTTATTGTAAATTTAGATTAGCATCACCAGTGCTTGTATCTCGTCTTTGTTTACTGTCATCTGTTGATGACGTCGTCAAAACAGATTCAGATTTCAGAGCTGACGTACTGTAACACTGAGGGAGTTGTGTTTGCATTTCATCATACTTAGTTCATACTAGTCATAAAGTTAAGTTTAATATCAAGTCAGACCCAATGTAAAAGCACTTTATTTTGTTTGTTTTTTCTCCAGAACCTGGTGAGAACATGTCACCCATGTCCATTGAGGAGGCTCGGCTATTGAAGTCGTTGGATCGACTGAATAACCGTCTTTGTGGTAAATGCTCCTTTTTGCCTATGTCTTGTTTGTATATATCCTAATCAGTTTTTTCATCGGTGTTCAGTTTATTACTTCATGTGACATTGGTGTTAATTAACTGACAGCACGCTCATCTGTAGTTGCACAAGCTGTTACATACTGGAGGGAGACATTCGCTCATGTGGTTCACTCTCCGTGAAAGTACAAAAAACTGTGGTAGGTGCTATATAGATACAAAGAAGAAGTGATTGTTAGTAAACAAAACAAATTTCAAAACCGTTGCTGATATGCAGTCACTTCAACAACGAGCACACTGAAACAACTGTCCGCCAGTTATGCACATTCAGTAGCCTGCACGAATGAGCTAGAACTGCTTAGAATACTTGTAATACGAGTTGTCTTTCAAGTTTCTACTGGTGGAATAGAATTCTCAGTCGTGAACACGCAGTTAAGTAATATTTTCCAGTGCAAATAACTAACATGGACAAAGCACTTCTATCTATACAATAACCTACTCATTTCACGACTCAATTTCGGATAACAACCCATCAAATGTTCACGTTTGTTCAATGGAAACAGATTTCCTAGTGGATGACTTGAGGGTATAAATGAATGCTGATTTTAATTTAAGGTGCCCGTAATGCATTGTGTATATTTTCGAAGCCGTGCCTGAACATTTTCGATAAGCGCTGAAATTTTACAGTAACGACGATAGGCCCCTTTGTCTGTTCCTTAGTTTGAACGGATTATGCAGGTAAAAACCGTAGGAAGTAAATAAAGGCGGTAATTTCCACAAATTCTTCCTGTAATATGCAACGTCAGTTGTGTTTCCTTGGGTATGCCTGAACCCTTTGTTAAATGACCTAAATTGTTCATCACCATAGTTCCTGGGTCCTGTTTGCATAGGGACACGCGTAGTCTTTTGTCTCGGAGATACCTTAGTGCTTAGCGTTAACGGCGAGTGTGCGTAATTTTGCACTTGCCAATGTTGAACGACAGACTTTTTTTATGTGAGCCACTAACTTAAGCAGCTCATAGTTTAATGTAGGGTTTCCACATCTTTTGGAGACTCCAAACGGTAACTGTGTTTTGTGTTGTAGTTGATTTAACAAAGCTTGGTAGCTCTAAAATGAACAACGAGTGTTCTGAGATGGATTCTTTTGGACACCACCATTGACAGGAAACCAATCCGACAGTTGTCTGTCTATCTTAACGTAGTACCTATATTCACTTGGATACTCTACAAAACCCGCTAGCGGCGCTGGACTAGATCACAGTGATGAAATTTATAAAGCAGGATCAAGTGATCAGTTTTATCAACAGCTTTACGAAACGCGAGATCATTCACATAAATACGGGTAGCCCTTGTTTCAAAGCCATGAATAACCAAAAGATTCATGAAGCATGAATATTTCTATTCAAAGCCATGTTGCTCCTAGTTAGTGAGTTCGAGGTCTGCCACCTTCTCTTGAGGATTTTCATCCAGTAACCTACCGAGTACTTTTGAGTACATTGAGAGCTACGCTATAGATGGATGGGATGCTGAGTCTCGTAAACACAGCTTCTTAGGTAGCTGTGAATGTAGACTGCTTCCTAGTTTCTCGTAAACAATATAGGCGTACTTTGGTGGTTCCACCATTTCAGTAGCGCAGTTTTCATGATGACCGGGAATGTCACCTTTGTTTCAGATGATTTGTGAGCTTGCAACTTCTCTTATTTCTCCTGACCTACAGCGCATGTTTGATGTACTTCATTATGGAGGCCTCCTTTGCTTAAAAATTACTCATGATTTGTAATTGCGCCCACTTACGTATTGGTTAACCAATTGTTCAGCTGTAGTGGCAGATTCACTAGTCATGAAACGCGTGCTCTGGTTTTGTTATCGACTTTTGGGCAGGATCGTGTTTACACCAAAACTGGTCCTCTCTTATGTCTTACACAGCAAGCGCGAGTTCAGTCTGCTCTCCTTGATTCATGTTCCATGCTGAACGTCTGAACTTAATCAGACACTTGGTTCTATCATTTTGCATTTCGGGTTTTACCAACTTAGTGATTCCTCACTGGCACTTACTGGGTGTTTGTCTCATTAGAGGTTTGCTCAACCGCTACCTTTTTATAGCGATCTATACTGAGTTTGGTGATAAAGTCAGACCGTACAAACTTTCTGGGTTGTTTGTTGAGTCAGTATTTGTGGGTTATTGTTCATGTCAACCCCGGTTTTAGGAGTACAGTTAAAACAAGATGACACTCAACTCACACCCCATCTAATACACTGTTAGACTTGCCGACTGGTCGATGTCTCACTACTGTTTCCAACAGCTTTCCATCGGAGGGAGATGGTGCAGCATCAACTAAGTGACTTATGAAGCTTGGCTCTGTTTGATTGAGTGCTCCCAACATTAAAGTTTGATTTAAACCTTAAGTGTGTATTCTACGTATGGCATTATTTCAGAGTATGTCCGCATCTTTGTATATAGAATGTATTCTGTAGGTCACACCAACCAATCAAGTGAAGTTTTAATTGGTGTTAATCAGAATGATCCTGAGACTTATTACCATGAATATATGAGGTCCTTAAGTACAAAGCCAAGTGAAAAGTTACATCTACTTTACGAATTTTCTTGTCACTGTGGGACGCTGGACAATTCGCCTTCCAGCATTCTCTGCTTTCAACAGGTCTCTCAAACGTCCGCTATAAGTGAGTTTCGTCAGGCATAAGTGTTTAGAAATAAGTTTCCAAATAATTACCTGTCACTCAGCTATGACGTTGTAGTACTGGGACAAACAGAGGTGTTGAAAAAGCAAGACCTACTGAATTCTGTCAATGCCTCCTTGCCACGTGGGATTTTCCAAGCACGAATAGGTCTGTGTCAAAATTCTCCTACATGTAACAAAGTTAATTTAGCTACGCATGAGCAGCTCAAACTGTATGTGACATTGTCACATGGATACTGGTTAATCCGTTGGTAAATTTCCTTCATGCTTGCACTAACTTGTTCCACCGGGTTGGGACATCACTCATGGTTGACGACATGTTTTACATTCCCCTAGATTTTTCAGCTAGCCCCAAGTGAACACAATCATTAGACTCAGTTTTCACTCCCGTTAGTGCTTACAGCGGCCTGAATTTAAACACCAGATACGGGCTAACAAAACGCCATGGACCTTACATTCGACACTAAACATTACATCGATTAGATTCATTCCCACCCCCTTAACATTTTTAACTGACTTTGTAGGACCTGACAAAATGTGATTCATGTTATAAAAGTACAAAAAATAGCGGCAGTCTGACAATCAAGATGTATAACTAAATGAAACTGTAACGAGTGATGAGCAGCAGTGATTGTTTTGTCTCGTTCAGTAAGCTTTCTGTCAGAATCTATATGATTGGTTGGCATTACGAGAGGTTTCATGTGTTTGCATACGCTAAGTGAAAATACTTTCTTTGAAAGTGCTTACATATATAAAACCGGATATTAGCAGGCGTATAGCTTAAGTTCGTTCTATGTTGCCACCGGAGACTACGGAAACTACAATCTAAAGTTCGAGTCTCCGTAGTCCTATATTCTCTTTTATACGTTTGGGCAACCGTAAACTATTAAGTTACAGCTGATGAAAACTTTCTCATTTGAGTTAAAATAAATCTTGAAGCAAGCGTTAAACAACAGTAACACTGTGATTGTCCTTTTTTACATTATTTTTTCTAACTTTAGCTCTAAACTTGACTGCGAAATTAATCCTCATGTGGAGTCCATTCAGTTGATTTTCTACTTTTTCTTTGGTTTCAGAAAATTCCTTACTGAAAACCACTCCACAGTGTGTTACAAATATCAACTGATATTCACACTATTCTTCTTGTTTTGAAGACCGTTGCAGGATGGGGTGCTGTTCACTCTGTGACCATATTTTACAGATACCTAGCATCTGGAATTAAGCATCCCCATCATGTGATCTTCTTTAAGTTAATCGGTCTGACGGTACTTGAAGGAGACTTCATCCTTCAGTCTGTTATGCTTTTTTTGAATAGGAAACTCTTCATTTCGGACAACACTAACATTTACCTTAGTCATTGTACATAAGGTTGTCGGCAGCGAACTGTTGATGTAACTCACAAAAATAGTACTCACTCGCACCTTGAGTGGATATCTGCGTACACGTAAAATAATTAATCTGAAACGGCGCTTTCATCCAAGGTAGTTCGCAACACTGCAATGTAAATATCGTTCACATTATTTTAAGTGGAATAACCAATTATTCATTGGTAACTGATCAAGCCGTTTGAAATCAGTGGTAGCCGATACTTAGTAGCCAGTGAGCGTGTGAAGCATCTACAACTGTTTTGAGCAAATAGTGTTGAAATGAATTGTGCATCTCGAATACCGGATAAACTGATTTAAGTAGCACCGTTGGACTTCGCAGCCTTGAAAGACAATAGTCCATTCTTTCACAGACCTCTCGACTGGAACTGTTTATACGCTCTTTGTTTTCAAAAGCTTTGCAAGTGTTTAACGTTCCTGTGTTCCATTTTCCTCTCGTGTAGTTGACATTCTGTTACAAACCATCCCCATGTTTCCATTCTTTCAGATATTTTATCCGATCGACGATGAACTGGAGGCGCGAACTCGCTGTTTTGCATTAAACATCTAGCCAGAAGTCATTCCAGCATGTTTCAAGGCATCCCTCTCAATTCGTGTCAACTAATCGTTTGTATCATAAACTTTATGGATGTATGCTGTAACTAAAAGCGTTTCAATTTTAATTCCCTTATCTTTTGGTTACCTCTGCTTTCGTTTATGCATTTTTCATTCAGCCAGACATGATCAAGCTCAATATTGTGAAATATGCAAAAAATGAAGATTTTTTCCGAAAGCTTTGCTATCCACAAAATATAGTTTTCTTTGTTAGCACACAATCTATCCATCGTTAAAGTATGACGACAACAGACATTCCGACAAACAGAAGCTTACAATTCTGAAATGTCTTGCATAGTTTGCCGTAGTGCCCTATCAGACTTTCCCGGTTGTTAAATTTACAACGAGGTATAACGTATTTATTTTGGTCGTTAGAAATTTCGATCATCCTGACTGATGTCAATGCAAAATAGTGTGGAAAATAGTTGTGTGTATCCAATTATGAGATCATGTCCAGGTCACTGTGCGTTTGGCCAAATCCAATTTTCATTAAGACTACTAGGTTAACGATAGACAGACCTACAAGCTTCATTAGTTGAGGTGGATGTTCGTTTCACTATCGCTTGTCACCGCCGTGTATGATGTTTTGACTACAAACTTCTTCCATTGTGCCTTAGAAAACTTCACTAACACACGTGATGCAAGTTCCTGTTTCCATCTGCTCTCTAGATTTCTTTGACGCTACTTAGGCCAGTTGAGTAACCATGTTCCTTCAACCTACGTCCAGAGAAGTCCCGGATGTTTCGATGTGGATTAGATCTAATGGCCGTGAAAAGTAGCGAGTGTGTAGGGACTATAATAAATGATATTTTTGATAGTCGCACTCATTTATACATTTTTGATTGTCTTGGTTTTTTTACCTGCTTCTGTTTTAGTCAAGCTGTCCTTTTTGTCATATCCGTCCCGGGGCCCCAACCACAACTCGCTCCGTGCCACACTAGCTTGACGTGCTTTCTCTGTACACTCTACTTTCCAAAGTCGATACAAATGCATAAGGGTCAACGCGCTGAGTCCTTCTTTTCCATTGTCGATTGGTTTTCGATAACGAGCACAGACTGGGTATTATGTTGTTGGACCAGTTCCAAAAAGTGTTCTGTTTTTCACAAGTTGAATGAACTTATGCGGTGAAGCCCGTGTTAACATCATAAAATAAATAGTGAATCGCCCAAGATAACAGGTATAGGTCCAAGATTTCGCAGTGCCCCTGCCTGATAACATCGTTGTTCAGTGTTGTCGAATTTATACTTCTTTCATCTTGATCACTACCCATGCATATTTGAAAACCTCGTTGTTTAGAACAACTGAGTGCGTAATCTCCGCTAGGTTTTATATCACAGTGTCGCATAATGAGTCTTTGTTCACTGACCAAGATAACCTGTGTTCGCTCATAACCATATTGCGGAACCTCACGGTCATGTTCACTGTTGCAACGAAATGCTTTTTGGTGCATAATATTCGGCTTTTTTCGCCGCAACATAACCGCAGAAGCTGAAAACGTGTATAGTTTATGCAGCGTTGACCTGAAGCCACTAGACCGGGTTGGTCTCGGGTGCCGCATTTCAAGAGTTCATGGAGGACGTTCATGTCTTTTGATTCGTTCTTGTTAGATGTTTCGGCATGCTTTATGTGTCTTCCGATCCCATTTTTTGAATCATTTCAACTTCTATTTGCCAGCTTAATCACGGTCTTTAGTCTACTTTTAACGCATAAATTTGATAATCGAGTTTTCTATTTGTATGGTTCATCGACAACCACGTGGGTGAGGCACAGTGATATTCCGGCTCGTTGTAGAATGAGGAAAATGAATGTGCAGCCGTGTTAGAATTGCAACGGTGATAAGTCTGCTCCATAGGCTTACCAGCCGTAGATATTGAGGTCTGTTGTTCCATCAGCGACTGTGTTATTTATCCCGTATGTGGAATTTTTATTTATGTTCGGCAGATAATCGGTCTTATATAAAGAGAAGGGCATTAAAATTGGTAAGATTTTTCCCAGGAATGTTCAGAGTTACGGTACAGTAAAAGAGTAAGGGCGAGTTAGTGAAAACAAGTGTCTAGACAGGAATACATTAGGGAGTGTGAGAATATATTTGGAAAGATCAAAATGACAAGTATTAGTAGTTTTACGTTGGAGTGTCGCTACAAAATTTCCCAGCCTCATAAAAGTACGAAAACAGTAGAGTTAACCAAATTATTTGTAGTAGTGACGTGGAGATAACCCTGGTTCATGTCTCCCATACGACCTGCAATATTCGTTTTAGAAAATACTAGTTCACATTGTACCCATGGTCGTAAGGATACTTGTCCGCTTGCTGCATGTGAACGCGTTTGCTTGTTTGCATGTCGATATGCGCGCGTTTATGGGGGCATGCACAATTCCGGTTTGCCCGACTACTCGACGGTCAGATCCCAAACCTTCCCAGGTTTTCTTACTTATCGGTGTGGCTTGCTGTTACTTGAGAGGTATTGTAATTTTTGCATATCGTACGTTGTGTCTCAATTAATCGTATCTTTATTTCGCGTCTGGTGTCTATTCAGATATCTGTGAATCGTTAATTTAGTGCGCGTGTGTACTTTACCTTGACCCTGTTGAACTTATATGACATCCAAGGTGGGCTGTTTGTTGGACCACCTCATTTCTGTATACTAAACTTCTGGGAGTTGAAACTACCCTGGGCCTTTTATCTTCTTTTTTGTTTCATTTAGGTTCCTTCAAGGTTAGAATTTTGACCATCTGGTTGTTGTTAGTTACGTCGACAGCTTACTGTTCATTATTTCCAGCAACGGTGTTGTTTATGCTGACAACCAACAGATGTCCTATGTGGGTGTTCCCAATGAACTTCGTGCCAATCTTGGCATGACGAGGTTCGAATGTAACAATTACAGTTCTTCCTTAAGTTCTGTGATTGTGCCCTTATGTCGCTTGCTGAGGATTCCAGTAATTTACCCGTGACTCATAGAGCACTCCGCAACTGGCCATCATAAAATCAATGTGGGGAAAGATCTAGGCATTTGCAGATCGTCTAACTTAGATTTTACCCAAAGCTCAGCAGTTACAGACATTCCCGCCACAAAATATTCCGGCATGTGATTCTGCACTGACCTGGGGATAACTCCGGTCTGCCTGTTGTATGATGTGTAAAATTCTTCCGAAAATCTTAGTTCACATTATATATAAGATCGTAAGGATCTTTATCTGCCATCCGCTTGCTATATGCGATCGCTTTTATTTGTTTGCATGATTGTTGGTATATGGGCGCCAATGGCGCCATATACACATTTCCGGCCTGCTCACGCGCTCGACGGTCGGATCCTCAACCGTCCTAGTTACATTCGCGTATTGGTGTCGTTTACCGTTGATTGAAATCTTCGGTCTCCCGCAATCATTCGTTCTCATTTCGCGTCTGGTAGTGGTTGCGTATACCGTGGAAAGCGTTAATTCAGTGCGCGTGCGCATTAGCACTATGCTGACGACTGGACTCCAGTCACCGGACAAAATTTCGGGTAGGTGTTCACCGTCTTTATTCACGTGATCCGCTACGAGATTTGCACTGAGATACTAAACTTCCCGAGAAGTGATAATCGCCTCATCGGTACCACTTGTTCACACTACCATTTGAATGTGAATTTACTGCAAACCACTGTCAGCAAAACCAGTGTGTTCCCTGGGTATCGCAGCATTACTAGTGGCTGTATAACGAATCCGCGCCATCTTCACTACTGTAGGCTAAATTCAATAGGACAAAAACGTTTCGGCAGGTGCCGTTGGATATGCCGCCCAACCAGTCGGACGCCTGTTTGAATTATGAGAGATGACTGGAGCTCCCGTTAACGTTCATCCTCTTTGGTGACTGTCATGCGGTTGTGCTGAGAATTCCGCCACACCCAACCCTCCAGTGCATTTTCCTGTTGCGCCTAAGTCCGATTGAGAGCATCGAGTGGATCAATGATAAAGTTTGTTTGCAGACCCACCTTATCTCACAACCTATTTCGACCTGCGTTAACATTAGGCTGGGGAAAATTCGGGCGTACGAGCCAGAGAGCAAGGAGCTGGCTTCACGATAGGTAACGTGACATGCTTGCCGGTTGAAAAGAGTAGTCATTAGTCGAGCACACTAAATACTCACCATCAGTGCAACACCTTCAAACCAACAGGTGCCTATTCGATGCTGAAAAGTACATTCCGACTGTAGTTGGTCAACCTGGAAATCTAGAATTGAACGACTGCATTAACTGATGAAATCTATACGGATTGTCAATCTGATGTCTTAGCGTTTCCGTCAATTATTCGATTTCAGTGTTCTGGGTCAATCGGAAGCGGATTCAATCCGTGGTGTTTGGACATCTTTATGCTTTTTGGTTATTTGCTTACGTGTTCTGTACGATTGCGTCATAACGCCGCCGCTATCAGTTCCGTTGTTGGCGGCAATGTTTGGTGGGCTGGTTAATGTATGGAAATCGGATGATACCAATCCTCTCATACCGAATATAGGGGAAAGTGAGAGAGCAACTTAAGATAGTGTTTGTTGATAGAGGTTTGGTGGATGCACATTACCTTGAAATTCATAACACTGAAAAAATAAAGACTGGGTTCAGATCACGTTTATAAAGCGTCCACTTCATTATGAAGCGACCCTGATCGGCCAAGAGTGTTGGAGATAAGCCAAAGCTCAATGAAGCTAGCAAGGAAATAGAGTTGGCTGCCAAGGTTGCTGTCTACGTTGAAAGGCTGAAGATTGTCGTGTGTTTGATGGAAAGTCGTTGACCACGCTCCCTGTCTTTATCTATCCCCTTCTCGTTTACCGTTAATTTTCTTACATTCGATGCCTCCTCGGTAATGATTGTGAGCATTTCTTGCAAAGCCTGACAACACCATTCGAATTACGCGCGCAACAAAGCACTCCTCCTGCGAGTATTAATCTCGTTATAGTACTAAAACTTGATATCGTTCAGCTGTCGAAGCCTGCCCTGGCACAGTTTGTTCCCGCCCACTTCCCACTGCTGGACCTTAGTTTCACCCTCACCTTATCGTTCCACCGTTGGGTGACTTGTGCGTGGTCGTGCCCAAGTGAATCGTTTGTCTGGAGACTTATAAAACTGATAGATTGAATACCCAGGTTTGTCGTTATCTTATCCCAATCAAGTTTTTAATATGTTCTTGTACCATGGCACCTTGTTAATAGGAATCGTGCCAATACGACAACCTTCCCTTTTCGATCGAGGCCGATCGCTTAGTGGACGTAGAATCTATGGACATTTACGGTGTAACAAACCAGACTATTCTAGATCCGGCCTATTGGCAGAAGTTGCCAGTAGACTGGGTGTAGCTCGAACAATTACCGGATGGCCGAAATCAATATTGCTCCATTCTTCGGTTTTGTGGAGAACAAATTTGTCTGCCAATTGACTGACAGTTATCGGCTCGCAGTTTCAATGGTTGAACGAATCGAACCCAACACGTACGATGTACGGATGCGTTCCTCTGATTGTCAAACACCTGAATTTTCAAAGATAACGACCTATCGTTGGTCTTTCCTTTTATGCCTTTCTCTGCGGATGATAGTCTTGTTCCCATCTCCAACAACTAACTGGTGATTTCAGGTGACGCACATTGATGGTAGTGCCCAAACATTGTTGAGTGTTTCCAATATGCCTGCCTCAGTTCGTTCCTTGACTACGGCTTTCTATTGGAAATTTTTCCTTGCTATTCACTGGGAATTATATACTATCCGCTGTTTCATATGCTTGTGCTATGCCTGGGTCCCCTATAACTAAGTAGGGATCATACCCAATAGTAGCTTTGGGGACGGTGACAGCGCCACCGGAGAAGACGGAGTGTCCGCTCAAACCCCTAACCTTCCCCTAGTTGTAACGCTGTACGATATTTCATGATAGACGACGGACTCCTTGGAAAAGCAATGCGTTTCAAGGATGAGAAGCCAAAGTTCCCACCGAGTTTCACGTAAACTATTGATCCAATAATATCTTCTCGACATTCAACGACAGATAATATAAGCAGTCTTCAAAAACTTGGTGAGAAGGCGCCCGTAGAAACCCAATTCAGTACAGCACCAATTGAATCGATATAGAAACTAGTAAATCTCTCACCTCAAGTGTGAAAAATTCCAAGGGACTGAGCAAAGAATTTGCCTGTTCGACAAAATTGCCAACTAGGCTCCGCCCGGTAGTGGGCGGTGATAAAGTGGAAGTAAGCTCACTCGAACAAATGACCACTGGTCGGGTCGGGTCAAAACGACTGGTCACGTATCCAAAAATGATAGAAATTACAAGTTATTTAGAAGGAATATAGATAGAAGGCTCTAATTTTGGCATTTAGTATTCTACAGCGTTCAAAATAAATAAAGGCAAGGGGAAGGATAGCAGAAACTTTTACGAGGATAAGGATGACCGGTGCAGTTTATCTGAGGAATATGGTAAAACGTATGGCCACCTTTCAATACTAATCAAACAAATTCAGCAATCTCAAAATGATGCAACGGACCTTAACAAAATCAACAGTTGGTTACCTTTGGAATCGATAAAATCCTAAAATCCCCGGAGGATCAACACTGTGAATACATTCAGAACAGTTTATGGTAATTCTGATTTGGGCAAAACGCGCGAACAGAAACAGAAATGCTGTTCGTGTTCAAAGTGTTCTGGACTACAAATCAGAACCTCACTGAAACAAACAAAGAAAATCGGGGCCACCAATATTCTAGTCCACAAAACGCTGAAGGGTTTGGGTAGTTTTGCGCAGGCCAGATGGCGTTCCGACAAATTGGAAAAGACTAAAAGCAGACGTTATGGCCGTTTTTGGAATATCACCAGGGGCCGCAAGAATATGACGATATGCGTGCACTAAGTCAGTCTTAGAAAACAACAAATTTGCTATCCAGAGTGGGAAAAAATCGTGGATGTGAAGATGGGATAACAAACAGGGATCGTGACACACTCGGGTGCGTGGGAATTGTCACACGGATGCCAAGTGACTGAAGTTCCGGGAACGGTGCGTAATAGGCCTTGTCAACAACTGTTTGACGACCGGATAATACTGTGGCGTGCGGTCGAAACCAACAAGCTCGCACAGGTTGAATTCGAGTTGCGTAACAGAGCGTGCTGCTGTACTGTTGTCGTCGTTTTAGTTTTCCTTTGTGTAAGTTGTGTGCATGGTTTACCGGGCCTTTGCCTCATGCTTGTTCCCTGTTGTTTCATGTATCAGGACTGTTGTTGGAATCCCTACTTTGGAAGAACGCTGTCCCCCGGTGTCCCCTTGTTGCTCCCAAGTTGATACGTAAGTGTAACGGACAATCACCGGGGAGCATTTCGTATTGACCTATCAGTACCAAATTTACAATAACATGAAAGGGTTGTTTTATATCGAACAGATAGGGGGTAGGTTGGATAGTCAATCGGTGGATTAAGAGTTGATCAGTGACTTGGACAACATCAATCTTGCTAATGAGTTGATGTGCTCCATAGGCGTTTAGTCACTGTTTACGAATGTCCCACTACACGAGACAATTTATTACATTTGTGAGCTCATTGAAACCAGCCACAATACTCTACCTCTACCTAGTGATATTCTGAAAGAAACTTTATTGCTGCGCACTGAAGACGTTAGTTTCCATTTCCTTGATCAGTCCTATCGCCAAATAGATGGAGTAGCCATGGGAAGTCCACTAGGGCTCATTTTAGCAGACTTTTTCATGTTAAAGATTGAGCAAGAGTTAGCGGCAGACACAGCAAATCTGTCATACTACAAACGCTATGTTGATGATACACTAGTATTCAGTCGTTCCAAACAGGCAATAGATAACCTGGTGCGACGTTTAAATAGCTTTCATCCACACCTTAATGTAACGCGTGAATTTGAGATTGATAATTGTTTACCGTTTCTAGACATACTCATAAGTCGCCGGGAAGTTGGTTCTATTCAAAGAGCTATCTACAGGAAATCTACATGGTCCGGTCAATACCTGAACTTTAGTAGCTTCATATCATTCCATCACAAACTCGCATTGGTAAATGCATTATTCACACGAACAAGACGAATCTTTACACAAGATAGTCTTGCAAGGGAATTGTACTTGATCACGTCTGTATTACAATCTAATGGGTGTCCGAAAAGGTTCATAGATAGGCATAGTAGACCAAAACCACCTTCAGAACAGGTGGCTACAGTGAGGAAAAGGAAGGTTTATATAGAACTGTCTTTTAAAGGTGATTATAACATGCATCAAACAACTCAACGACTAGTGAATTCAATTAAACGGACATTTAACGCAGCGGAACTCTGTGTGCTAGCCCGGATTCAGAAACTACCTGTCCCTTCAGTCAAAGGAGATCAACCTGTCGGTGCCACCTCACATTGTGTCTACCAATTTACATTTAACTGCAAAGAAAGTTACGTAGGCAGAACCGAGAGGTGCTTGATCTCCAGAATGAAGGAACATCTGCCCAAGTGGGTACGGAACTCTGTACTACAGAAGAACGACAATGTGTTTTAAACACGCAAGCAACCAGCGTCCGCAGTCGCAAGACACGTCCTGACCACCGGACACGTTATCGACCCAATTTGTGCATTCAGAATCCTATTACGTCACTCGAATCCAAGATTCTTGCGGTTTGCTGAAGCTGTCGCAATCAATCGACTAAATTCAACCCTGTGTGTTCAGAAACAGTTACTCGTAAACTTGACCCCTCCCTGGACTTAGTGACCTTTCTTAATTCAAAGATTGACTATCCAACCTACCTCTTATCTGTTCAATATAAAACAACCGTTTCATGTTATTGTAAATTTGGTGCTGATGAGTCAATACGAAATGCTTGCATCTATCAGTTTTCGTTTTCTGACTGTTTTGTTTAAACGTCTGAGGGGAATGAACTGTTTTAAATCACAGGGGAAACAGCCGGCTCGCATGTTACAACACCTATTTGCAAAATGCGATCACATTCGTCTTTAGCAGGTTTCAGCTTTGCAGGCAGCAATCAAAGGGGTCAGGTGGTTGAAAGGCGGCCGGTAGTGAAGATGTGGTGACCTACTTCGCGGTTAACTGCGAGCAGGCCGCACAAAAGAGTTGCAAGTTGCGATAAACTTTGGGAAAACGCAGAAAATCAAGGTGAAATGCCGGGTGTGAGTGAAGGCAGGCCAACAGAATTGAGTACGAAATGTGTGCCGTGTACTCAGAGCAAGGTTGATTGACCTAGAAGATTCTCTTGTTACACATCAGCGCCAGGCCCAAAAACCGGCAAGAAATCATCACCGACAATTTCGTCTTGAAAATCTGCAACGATGACTGCCCGACGAAGCTGTCTTCGCAAGCGTAGTTCAAGAATAATTAAGCGTGCACCGTACGTTGCGGTTCGGCTTCCATTAGCAGCTCGCAGCGCAGGCGGATTAGCTGAAAAATCTTTTCTGTTAGAAGTGGAACGACACCCACTTCGTCTCCGGCATAAGTGAGGAATTTGATGACATTAAACTTGTCTGGTGCGACGAATAAGTGGTATGTTAAAATTAGGCCAACGACAGTCGTCGCCTCTAGTGGCTGACAGGTACCGTAAAGTCTGTTACCCTTCTGCTGTCTTGTTACATCTCATTCTTTATACCTGTTACGTTCATTGTACATATGAACTACTTGTCTATTGTTTGAATTAATACACACTTCGTCCCTGCGCGCCCCTGCTTCTGTTTGCACGTGGTCGTTATTACCGGGAGTTAGCTGTGGCAACAGCTGATTTTAGTATGCTGGAGGAACTGTATTCGCTGGGATTTCTTTGTTATCCAGGCGGGACATTCTTCAAACATATAGCGAACTTGGTGTGGTGGAGTTTCTCGTAGACAGTTACTGTAGGTAGTTTTGTAGCTTTGTCGATTTATTTCTTGGTTCTACCACAGTACGTTTCCAGAAGGGATGGATTCGAATGAGCAGGACTGACTGCCTTTTCTCGCGCGGTGACCCAAGTTCTGGTGGTCTCAGCGAAATGATGAATTCCTGCATGGTGTATGGAAAGAATGGCATGCTAGATGATGACCAATACTTACGGGAAATATAACTCAATTTTTGCACCTGTGAGTTCTGCTAACTGCTCGCTAAACGCGTCATTTGTCAGCTGAGGTAGGGTGGGTAAGGTAATAAGCAGTAGTTGAGAATATGGGTTGGAGTCCTACATTTCATTGGCACCGTGACCTATCTTTATAACGGGACGGAGGAATTCGACGGCGCAAGTGTTTTGCGAGTAGGCGGGGTAGATATGTCAACCACAGCCGTCGGAAAATAAAGTCGTCCATTTTTAGGGCTCAGGCACCTGGTTCATGTATCGAAGTGGCTGTGTCGGTCTACGATCTCCCAGCTTAACACTGGAAAACGGTTGGTGTAATTTTTCCCCCCTAACAGGTTGAACCTCCTGAAGGATTATCCTAGCTACTGGAATGTACTTCGTTGATGAGGTTGCAAACTTCTTCCGCAATTTCAATTGAGAAAGACTGAACCACTTATGGATATATAACCGGCGGGGACCTTACCCTATGCATACTGAATATACCATCGGCAGCTCCGGGCCGTAATTCAGGGTTAGAAATTCGAAAATCGGTGAGCCAAGTACCGGCAGAAGATTCAGTGAAATCAAGGAAGAATTCAACACCACACTGAGGCACTTCGGGAAAATGTCCAGAGGCGAGTGAAAAAGGAGTCACAAATTTGCACCGGCAAAAAGGATGAACTACAAGAATTTTCTTAACGAAATAGCAGGGGTGGACAAAGAAGGGCTTCGCCAAAAATGAACAACTTTCGTGAAACTTCCGACAATATTGGTAAGCATTCGTATTGCCCCAAACGTATTTGAAATTGAAAAGCACAACGGCTGAAATTTAGCATAAAAATGGATTATCTCAGCTCCCAGCAAACCACCGGCGTTGAAACGTGCACGTAGCAGAAATTACTCGAAAGTGTTGAATGCCCACTTCCTTTGAGTGAAACAAAAACGTACAATGTAGTAGTTATACGAAAATAGCATAATTGAAAAAACAAAACGCCGCAAACACGCATGAGTATTAACCCCGGCGCAGTTACGCACTTCAACGCGTCGCTGCGGTGTCTGTAGGAAACGTTTTCTCAAACGTTTCCGACGCCTATGTTCCTCACTCGGAACCGTCGTATATAACTCCCTCTTAATTTTGTAACTTCACCCTACTTACCCGTACATATTGTTTTACCCGTTTGGAAGTCACTGTGTTTATTTAGCGCGCTTCACCAAGAGTGAGCCTTTTCTGTTCCCTTTGCATTATCAAACGGACTTGCGAGGAAACTTTCTATATTGGTTTTTAATGTTTCTTGAACTGTAAACCATTGATTTGTGATTTAAAGCACGTTTTTATTGTTGTTACTGACATTCGCTGTTGAGGTATGCAGCTGATTGTTGTACACATTCCATTGCGTACAAATTAGTATCGTAGAACCTTCGATCCAAATTTTGTTCTGCACTCAGCCTTTGTCATCTCTCCACGCTTCGTTCCAGGATGTTCTGGTCATCACAGTCGTATTGAAACTGCTATATATCATCCCCTCAAATTGCCCCATTTATCCTCCTCTTTGACAGCTGAAGTCATTTCTGCTTGCCTTTTATTCGAAACACAACTTGCCTAATGCATTCTGCTCACCCCGTTATGTTTGTAATGAACTTTCAGAGATCTTTGGATCGGTGTAATAGGACTGCTGTTCTCCGGTGAAGTCCTTCGAGATCCACATCCTCGGTTTTACCAAGTAAACTGCGTTCAAGAACTGCGGAGGAACTTGAACTTTGCTCAATTCCAACGCGGAAACATGCATGGCCTGCCCGCTTTCCCATGATTTACACACGTGCAAAATTTTTCTCGAGGCGATTGAGTAAAACGATCACTGCTATCCACCCACAGTTTTGTTACGTCGGGATAGGTACTTCACCATTCGCCGAACTGGAACGTGTGATACCGTCTGTAGTGGTTGTCTAAAGGTGGTTTGCGTAGACAGCAGCTTTAAACATTCATACTATAGATCGTCACGTCAGTGTGAGACGAACCTTATACTCGTCACACTTCAGGCAGTCTCTGCAATCCCAGCAAGTACTCCATCCGGTGTCCAACTACAACTGGGAAACACTAACATTTCTCTGGCAGGTTCAGCCACGGGCACAGGTAGATCCATCAGTTTGCCTGCTCAATTCCCTTAACTTGATTCCGTGTTACCTACCTCGCCTTCTTTTCAAGCGCCAACGATTGCGTTTCATGCTCTTGGAGGGGAGTATGGCGGCGTTCATATTGCTTCACATTGCATTCTGTCAATCGCATATCACTGCTGCATCAGGCTGCACTGTATGCTTTTGTTTCGCTCCACGAAATTAAGTATACAACACTTCCAAGTGAACTCCGCCATGCACACGTTTCAACGCCGGTTGTTGGCTGCGTGAATGCTAGTCGCAAACCGTGATTTTTTCAGTTATCCTGATTTAAAAGGTATTCAACCAAAATACAGCTTTATTTTTCAGCGATTTCAGCGATTTGTTCACGGGTTCGAGGTTGGAAGCCGAGGTGACCCGGATCCAGTCAGTTTGTCGGTTCCGATGTCAGCGGTTTTCTGTTGACCTAAAAGGCAGCCATTGAAAACAGGATGTAGCACCGCTCCAGGGGATTACAGAGAATACCGAGAACAGAGTAAAATACTAATCCAGCAAAGCAGAATAAAATACTAATCCTACAACTTCTTAAATGAGTGAGAATCTAATAACACCTTGAAGCGGTCGCTACAAGAGCAGCTAACAACCTCCAATGGAAGGTCATTCCAGTGGTTGATAACTCTGTAAGAGAAAAACTGTTGCCTAAGGAAGGTCTGGGGTCGAAGCTTACAGAGCTTCTTGTCTTGACCCTTCGACTGTTGTCATCCACTGTGGTAAAGAACTGATGCACGAGTCCTGTGCGGAAGAAAAGTACATAAGAATTAAGTCGCCTCGGAGTCTCCGAAATTCCAGTGGATAAAGATCAAGAATTTCTAGACGAGACTCGTAAGATAAATGTCGCAAGTTGGTGACCATTTTGGTGGCTACTCGCTGGACACGTTCGATAACGAGTATGTCCTTCTTCAGGCCGGTGTACACGACTTGATTTGCGTACTCAAGCAGTGGTCTAATGTAGACCCCGTATAGCGATTGAAACGCATGCCTGTCTGTTCGAGAAAAGGCTCTTTTTATCATTCCAGGTGTCCCAAATCCCTTTCTGACAGCCATCTGGTGGTGATAGGAGGATAAACCAGTCGATAGCCAAATCCCTAGGTATTTTTAAGGTTCGCCTTCGTGATATCGACTATACTTTGTCTTCTGACCAGCCCTTAATACGGTCGAGATCAGTCGGCAATGCGCTGGGATCAAAGTCGCTCCAGATTTTTAAATCATCCGCATAATGGAGGGCATTGCTAGAAACAAGGTCGGGAAGGTCATTAATGTATACTAGAAACAACAGTGGACAGATTACAGATCCTTGAGGAACTCCAGTGGAGATCTGAGAAGGAGAAGAAAGGTCACATCCGGTTTTTACCCTAAAAGTTCGGTTGTCAAGATACTTGGTATAGAAGTTGAAGACGCCGAAGTCTGCTTCATGGGCGTTAACTGCGTTCGTTGAGCGAGCCGTACGTCAAAAGCGGTTGCAAAGTACGTAAGGTAAGATAACACGGTTCTCTGGAAACTGTACCAAAGGCGTAGAAGTGTAGGCGAGTGTGTTTGACGCTTCCAATGAGTCAACTGTTGTTGGTTTCAACAATTCGGACCTCGCGGAACACGTTGCAGGTCACGATTGCATGCGGTCCGACGAAATGCCTGCCTGGCTGTCAGTTCTTCGAGGTAGAGCACAATAACCCATTCAGTCGTCTGCTATGTGTCCCGTTTTACATATCGGGGACTCACAGTCAAAGGATTGAAAGAATGCAGGAGCCTGTTTCAATAACGCACACGTTGCAATATACTTACTGGCTTACGTTATGTTTGCAGCATTACAGAAGTTCAGTCCTCGTTTTAGAACAACGGTTCAACCGCGGGAAGTATAAACACTTTTTCCTGCTCAAGTGCATTCAACTTTCAACAAAACTATGCGCCTCCGTATTTGTGATATCGATGTAATCCTCGAATTATCCGCAAAATTCCATTTGTGCCCTTATAAACTTTGGATTCTCATCCTTGAAACGCATTGCTTTTCCAAGGAGTCCGTCGTCTATCATGAAATATCGTACAGCGTTACAACTAGGGGAAGGTTAGGGGTTTGAGCGGACACTCCGTCTTCTCCGGTGGCGCTGTCACCGTCCCCAAAGCTACTATTGGGTATGATCCCTACTTAGTTATAGGGGACCCAGGCATAGCACAAGCATATGAAACAGCGGATAGTATATAATTCCCAGTGAATAGCAAGGAAAAATTTCCAATAGAAAGCCGTAGTCAAGGAACGAACTGAGGCAGGCATATTGGAAACACTCAACAATGTTTGGGCACTACCATCAATGTGCGTCACCTGAAATCACCAGTTAGTTGTTGGAGATGGGAACAAGACTATCATCCGCAGAGAAAGGCATAAAAGGAAAGACCAACGATAGGTCGTTATCTTTGAAAATTCAGGTGTTTGACAATCAGAGGAACGCATCCGTACATCGTACGTGTTGGGTTCGATTCGTTCAACCATTGAAACTGCGAGCCGATAACTGTCAGTCAATTGGCAGACAAATTTGTTCTCCACAAAACCGGAGAATGGAGCAATATTGATTTCGGCCATCCGGTAATTGTTCGAGCTACACCCAGTCTACTGGCAACTTCTGCCAATAGGCCGGATCTAGAATAGTCTGGTTTGTTACACCGTAAATGTCCATAGATTCTACGTCCACTAAGCGATCGGCCTCGATCGAAAAGGGAAGGTTGTCGTATTGGCACGATTCCTATTAACAAGGTGCCATGGTACAAGAACATATTAAAAACTTGATTGGGATAAGATAACGACAAACCTGGGTATTCAATCTATCAGTTTTATAAGTCTCCAGACAAACGATTCACTTGGGCACGACCACGCACAAGTCACCCAACGGTGGAACGATAAGGTGAGGGTGAAACTAAGGTCCAGCAGTGGGAAGTGGGCGGGAACAAACTGTGCCAGGGCAGGCTTCGACAGCTGAACGATATCAAGTTTTAGTACTATAACGAGATTAATACTCGCAGGAGGAGTGCTTTGTTGCGCGCGTAATTCGAATGGTGTTGTCAGGCTTTGCAAGAAATGCTCACAATCATTACCGAGGAGGCATCGAATGTAAGAAAATTAACGGTAAACGAGAAGGGGATAGATAAAGACAGGGAGCGTGGTCAACGACTTTCCATCAAACACACGACAATCTTCAGCCGCTGAAAGTCCTTATTCTTTTTAAGCACAGTTTATAACTGTGAAATGATCTTACATGTCGCAGCGTGTACATATAAATGCAGGTGTGAATTTCACTACGCACTCTTGGTATGTTCATTTTTGCTTATTTACTTCGTGTGTGAACTTCCAGCGTCGCGTGTCAGGCAAACCTTCACAAACGGTTCGAATTCGAACACTTTGTACTGCGGAGGCCTTTGGAATGCTGAAAACTATCCGCAGGGAGTAAACGCGCATTTGTGTGAACCGATAAAATGTGGATTTCAATAAATTGTGAATGGTACTTGACGGAGTGTCTTAGTAAACATGAAATGAGCCTATTTTGTTATAGAGAATAAGTTTGTTTTAATGTGCTAAACATTTTTATCAGGGACGTTAGGGAATTACGACATTTCGAATAATAAAAACGTTTACGGAGACCTCATGAGCCGAGATGACTTGTATCCCAAGACACGGTGACAATGCGTGTTCAGACAATCCTGGACCATCTGCAGTAAAACTCGGTTGTCTAAAGGGTGAACGAGAAACTGATGTGAAATAAGATAACGTACGGACGACTGTCGTTGTATTCTGACGTTGGTAGAAATATTGAACAACAGTTGTTGACACCAGAGGTTCTTTAGACAAGCCGCAGCTGCACTTTCAACGATCATCGCGAGACAAGAGGTGGAATGTAGAACGCCATCATTACTCACAGCACAATGAGAGGTCTGTGACAAAACTGGGAAATCTAGGACGAATATAAACCATACACTTCGGGGTGATGTTGTGAATATCCTGGGCCCAGATGCATTCGCATCACTCCACATTGAAGACCCTTAATCAGAGAATCATGAAGCACCAGAAGTGATAATTTGTGGCTTAAGAGTTGGATGTTAACATAGTGGAACATTTCTTAATATACAGATATGCCTCTGACGTTGATGATAATATCGAACAACAGTAGCGAGAAGCAGAATTATGATTTTCGTGTTCACTGGATAAGTGGTATCTGCAATAGTACGCGGGAGTCAAAACAATGATCAACAGATCACTTGTCTTTCAACTACGTAGAAGTGAAATTCACTCTCTGTGACTCAGTTGATTGGCCACATGCTCTCTTATTTCTCACCAGTTTCCCGTTCAATTTTTAAACAACTGAGTTTTACTGCAGATGGTCCAGGATTGTCACCGCGTCTTGGGATGCAAGTCATCTCGGCTCATGAGGTCTCCGGGCTCACCAAAAGATATGGCTATTTCATGTCACTTCTTATCTATCGTTTAGAAAACATTTTTGTTTCAGTAGTAAAGGTTCGGAGAATTAGGATATTTCAAAACTGAACACCACCCACGCTCGATCGCAGACTTTGCATTCAGATAAGCCTTTCGGCTAGCCCACTTCGAGAGAAAGCACTAGACTTGAGTTTCGCCCTTATTGGAGCTCATCAGTAGTGCATACCCTTGCCCACATCGGAGTTTACAGTCTGACCCTCGTGCTTGTGAGACTGGCGTGTTAACCACAACGCCAGCAACCTCACAATAGACATGACCGAATAATCAAATCCAAATGCTCAACCACAACCTTTTATGAATAATGTTCAGCTTGTTTGCTAAGAAGCACTTCGGGTCACTACCTCGATCTAATCGGTAGCTATTTAACTGGTACGTACAAGGGGTTTTGTGGTGCAAACGGAATCCCCGTGAGTGTGTGGGACGATTGTTGTTTGCTTTCTCGCATACGGACCGCCACTGCCGTTAAGTTTCATTATCGGTAGGTATCAGTAGGTTTTTATATTTATCGCTTGCCTATCTTCACCCTTTGGATCCCCATCTCAAAGTTTTCCAAGGTTAACGAATTGTATACGCAGAAATTATTCAAGACATACTCGAGTAAGCCGGTTGCAGTATACATATTACATTTTCAGTCTATCGCCAATGTAGGAACCTGGCTGTTCGCCAAGTACCACATCATAGTCATACACGGAAAGGGAAGTTCCGCGAACCAACTCGCCAAACCGTCCCCCACCTTATGTCACACAGAAGAGTTGT
>LUCH01000289.1:153884-165065 GCA_013368495.1 Paragonimus heterotremus | reverse complement strand
CTTTTCTTACGCCGTTTCATGAACATCGAAGATAAAAACAAACATATGATAGCGTCATTTCCAACCATTTTTAAGAGCTACGTTTCATCGACCAGTATCTACCTGAAATCGGGCAAACAAAAAGAAGTAGCATGAATATCGTATAGACAAAGAAGCTGGAAGTGTTATCATACATGATTCAGTATCAAATGTGTTGATGTTCTTGTTGAAATGCAAAGCAAACACTGTGTGGTCGTATATTTCCATTTCGACCACATCTTCAAAACGCCGCAATGTGAAGCACTCTCACGCTACAGAATGACGCATTCCATCTTGAAAATTGCAGTGAGCCCATTTATAAGACTGGAGAAACTGAGATAACGCCGATAACGGGATATTTTCGCGAAAGTGGAGGGAAAATTTTTCATCGCCAAGCCAATATTTTTGGGACTTAATCGATGTATTCCTATTTCTCTATCAACCACACTTATTAACATTTGATGTATTGCAGGTACTTTTCCTGGAATTTTGATTTTAAAAATTTCAAAAAAATATTCAAAAATCGAGGATTCGCGCCAAAAGGACCGTTTTGCCTTTTGAACGACATTCAAGGCGATTCCCGTGAAACGGATAATTGCCAAATAAAGTATCAAAAGCGGCATAATAGAGGGGGAAACTCACAGCTAACGGGAAAGAAATTGGGACACTTGCTTCTAAAGAGACAGTTCTCAAAATCGTCAATTTTTGTTGAATCATGCCGAGTGGTTACATCAATTCACGTTTCATACGGTAAACACTGGCCGAATGGTCAAGGTCACGCCAGAACTAGGCCTTTCGATTATGCAGAAAATAGATAGTCGAGGACGCCCGTCATTATTTGATGTAGACAGTTCCGGAAAAATGTTGAGAAAAATTTGTCCGGATGAGGGGAGATAGAAAAGTTTATATGTTTTCCGAGAAATGGGCGGTCTTCTGAGTTGGATTTCGTTTTCCCGTCAGAATCGACGGAACTTAGCAGGCCTCGCGAACTCTCCAACAAACATGAGGTTTTGATTGTCCGGATTTAATGATAGAATCAGGGATGAAAAGCAAAACCACGCGATAAGCAGAAGAACGTGAAATGATCATGCGAAGTATGATGAATAATGGAATATGTGATTTTCTGGCTAAGCCTTTTGTCTAAAATATATAATTTTGTGTTAGTTAATAAAATACATATCCCTAGCAGACGGCTGTTATCGGCGTTGGTTATAGCTACAGGGTCGTGGCCTATGAACTCACTAAGTTGCACAAGGCATCGTAAGTTTACACCTGTATTTATCGGGACAGTTAAAATAATTTACTGCTTTAACCGTAATTATCGTCTCTGAAAGCAGTTTCAAGAGACCGCTCAATAACGCGGAATGTATGCAAGACGACTGAAAACGCTGCTTTTGTTTTTGGAAAAGTGCATCGTTATAGGACGATTGTATCTGGATGTAACGGGATACAGCGTAGGCTTTAACCGATTTAAAGAACCCATTAGGCCGTTGTACTCGATATACGTCATGTTAAAACTGTAGCAATATAATTGATCGCGTAGCCTGTGTGCAACTTACTGCGCTGGCAGACTACGATCATTTTGCTATAGCTAACGTCGTTGTTACCGTATAAAGCGAAAATAGATAGATTCACAGCTTTTCCTAGTATAAGACCACAGCCGGATTGCGATGTTGATCCGGCATACACGGGCGATATATAGAATGGAAAGAATGTCTAACAACAAGGAAGCATAGTCAAGTGATTTGTTAGGAAAGGAAGAGACACGGGTGGTAACACGAGGTTTGTAGTTAATCATGTGAGACGAACAGGCTAACTTATATACATATATATATATTTCAAACGGTTTTAGTGTGCACATCTTTTGCATAGTGATCAATAACGATACGCAGCTGGTTATCAATAAGTATGAAGTTAGAGTATACCAGGATGATTTGGTTATTACTAACGGGCGTGTGTGTTTTGACACCATGTGTTTACTACGTACGCGTTTTTTTTCAGTCACAAGTTTTATACATAACTATGCAATAGATCTATCCTGCTCCAATGGTGAAATTGATCGTTCTGATCAGTTCAGAGCATAAGTGTCGTTGTATCTTGCATTATAGGTTTCCCCTCAGGTGTTAGTATGTCCATTTTAAAGGAAGGACATGACGTTCGTTAATATCAGGAAGGTTTCTGAGCTTCGTTTGTATTGACATATATTCTTAGTGGCTATAACTGCATGTGGGAGTTTGTTCGAAATGCAAGAATATTTAACTAGGAAAAATTTAAACGCAGCTTTTCACGGGATCTGAGAGCTGTCAAAGGAAACTCTTTGTTCCTCATGTTTTACTTTGAGCTATACTGAAGGCGAATCGCGAAGTTGACAACAGGTATATTTCCATAAACTAGATCGTACGTTAATGCAACATTCAGCCTGAGACGCCGTAGCCAAACAGGATCCACTGTGTAAACATTAAGCAAAAGGAGATGACTGTCATCCTCTCCGTGTTTGAGAGCAACGGGGTGAATACTTTCTGGAAAAAGAAGGTGAGAAGGTTTAATGGTAGCTAACCGAGAGCGTATTTTTACTACATCAACAGAAACGTGGCTTGGGAACGCATATGTTTTTACAAAGAGAGGTGGAGGCAATTTGTTTCCTTCAATGTTGAAGGAAGGAGCAGAGCATGAATTGAAGACCTCGCAGATTGTAACAGGATCATCTACGGTAGTTTTGTTTCGTGGTGTTATTCCTGGGATTATAGGGTCTCTCGTACAGTTCCTGCGTTTTAATAACTGCATTAACCCAAAGCTGTTCTGTTTGCTGTTAAGCGCATGCTTTTCTTCATTTAGGTGGAGTATTTTGGTTCTATACTCTATATTGTCAAATATTTCATGCATTTACATAATGGAGGGGAAATCGCTTGTGTTTTTCGGTGTCGTTATTTGAGACTTTTGAGCCTACATTGCTCCTTTGGACTGACAATCCTGCATTCACCGCTAACATAACTGCGCTTTGATCGTTCCGGGGCTAAAATGTTCATGCAAAACCTGAAGTGTTCATTGAATGTTTCGCTTGCAGTGCTAGGGTCGTAGGTCAGAAAGAATGTGTTCCACTCCAAGGACCTCAACAGAGTTATGAACATGCTAGAGTCGGTGACTTCTATTTGGCGGCAACACGTGATATTTTTCACAGGTTTTGGGTCAAACATGAAGTTGACCACGTTGTGATCACTTTCTGGAAACTGTTCCGGAACGGATACTGTAGCAAAGGAGATACCTGTCGTAAAAGTGAGTTCAAAAGTGCGGTCTGGTCTGGTAGGTGCCAAAACGTGCTGGCGCCATCCATTTATTTGGACACATGCCAGAAACTCTGCATGATTTGCATGGGCTGTGAAAAAGGTCCAAGAGACATCGGGCATATTCAAATCTCCACCCATTACTGTGTACCGTGAAGACAAAGCTGATACATAGTTCGGTCCGCTAATAAGGTTGGTTATGTCGTCGTGAGTGGCTTCAGATGGTCTGTAAACGCATCTTGAGAGCAGTTCACAGGAGTCACTTGATAATACCAAAGAAAAGTTGTAATGGTAACGGATAGACGCAAAAAGTATGCGTACAATTAAAGCGGAAGACCTGTCAGTGAAATAGGAACAACTTCGATAAATCAAGGTCCGTTGGATTAAATGGACCACCACAAGAAATAAAGGCAGCGCCGGAGAGCAGGTTCGGCAGGTGGCCGATAGATAATTCCACATACGGCGCGAGACAACAAACGTTGAACGCTGCTAGATCAGGTGATACGCGGAAGTGAACCACTTTACTGTGCATCACTCCATCAGGCCGTGTCCGCACCAATGAAGAAGAACGGGAAGGTGGGTGGTAACTCCTGTTTATTCTTGCTGAAGATTAAATTCAGAGAGTAAATGTGATGACTTCAAACAAGTGTACAGATGAAGTTAACAAAACAGTGTATACGAAAATATACAAAGATGAATCACAAAATACAGCCATGAATTGTGGACGTCATATGTTTATGTCCATTTGATTCTAGCAGAACTTGTTATTGGTCGAAAGTATTGTTTCAATGTCATGAGGTGTATTACTAATCTGTAAAGGTTATTTCCCGCGAGTGCGGAAGAGAATGCGCGCCCCAATCAAAGCGAGAGTCGGTTTTCTTTTATGCAAAGATCTCTGAAAGTTCAGTGAAATGGCATTTTTTATCAAGTTTCAGTAAAATGGTACAAATTATCTTGCTGAAAACTATTTAAAACAGGACATTTTATCTTCTTTAGCAAATAGCATTCACATTTATCTCATTGACGGGTGCTTTGGGGGAATATTCAGAGATGCACGTACGTTTGCGCCTTTAGCAGCTCATACACGTGGACGGATACGTAAAATACTGCAGAAAAACGTTCATAAACATATATCATATGTGTACGTACCTGCAGTGGTGGTGGCGAGTTACTGAATAGACTAAGTAAATGCAAGTGTACTTCACTAGGTTATCTGTGGTAACAGGAACGACCGAATGAAGCATAATAGTTACAAGGTTTCACTGAGTTACAGTAATCAAAAGATTTAACTTACAGGAAGTGTCCACAAGTGCTCAAGATGACCACCACAATATTCCAAATTACCAGTATCCGGAAGTGGCGATTTACCGTGGACTAGTGAAACGCAATCAGGGCTGCGACGATGTTTGTCGTACAACGGAGCTGAGAAATTGGATGATCGATCCGCGCGATATCGTCAGGTGACTGCACAACGGAGAAGAGAGCAGGCCGGTGTGCACGAAATTGGCATTGCATTATATGGACAGTTTTATCAATTTCATACCAAAGGTTGTACAAAAAATGAAGCACCGCTGGTAAACAAAAATAAGAAAATCTTTACATACCAACGAATATGGCATTAAGTATGGTCAGATTCAGCAAATCAGCGGTTGATACACGGGTTCTAGGCGAAGGCCCAAGGTTTCCGGATCCAGTCAGTTTTTCTTGCTTAGAGTCGAGCTGGTGTCTGTTGATTTGAAAAGCAGTCAGTAAAAAACAGGGTGTAACACCGCTGTTAGGGATTACAGTAAATACCAGAAACAAAGACACATTAACTGCATAATAAAGTTTGTTGAAAATGAGGGCCAAGTGGTGCTTTAAAACGATCGCTAGATGCGCTGCTAACGACCTCAGGAGGAAGACAGTTCCAATGGTTAATAACCCAGTAAGAAAAGAACGGCTGCCTAAGGAAGGTCCGCGGGCAAAATTTGAAAAGCTTCTTGTTATGTCCTCGTCGGCCGTCAGTATTCCTTATGATACAGAACCGCCCAACGAGATATAAATTAAACAGGAAATGTGTAGGAATTAGATCACTGAGCAGCCATTGAATTTCGGGTGGGTATAGGTCAATATTTTCAAGCCATGACTCGTACGCGACATTTGTCCGGCCCGTGACTAATTCGTTAGCCGCGCGCTGGACACGCCTAAAAGCCGATATGTCTTTCTTCAGGCCGGTATATACGACCTAATTTGTATAGTCGAGGAGCGGTCTTATATAAACTCTGTAAAGCGCTTGAAACGCTCTATTGTCAACGCGGTGGAAAGTGCTTTAAATCATCCTAAGAGCGGCAATTCCTTTTCCCCCGCCTTCTCATGATGATGCGTGAAATACGACCACCAGTTGCCCACATCGTTCGCCAGATTAATTTTTGTGGTATCTACTGTGCCGAATGCGCCCTGAATCACGAAAGCATTGCAGAAGTCTACACAGAGTGACATGTGTGCGCACCTATTGTCATTTAGTGGGAAGCCTCAATCGTTCGACCGGCACATGACCGCGTCAAGATCAGTCTATAGTGCGCCGGGATCAATGGTTCTCCATATTTCAGATCACCGACATATAGAAGGACTTTGCTGGATTGCTTTCGGAGGGCCACTTGTGTAGATTAGTAATAACAGGGGACCTAACAGTGACCTTTGAGGAACTCCTGCAGAGTTGAAAGAGGGAGATGATAGATGTGACCCAGTTTTAACTCTGAACGTCCCATTATCGAGGAAGAAAGCTATCCATTGAAGAGCCTGTCCTTGAATGATATGAGCCCCTAGTCCGTGTTTATGGGGATTTTGTGAGACACGGTCGAAAGCCTTGGCAACTTCAAACAGGATGGCATCTGGAATGGGACTAGCTTCTTTGGCCTCCGTCAGATTCTCCCTGAAAATAAGCACACTTGTTGTGCATGGTCAGTTGGGAAGGAAGCCACGCTGGGTAGAAGAAAAAAGACTGCTCGGTAAGAAATGGCTGAGGATGGCACGCTTTAAAACGCGCTGCATTAATTTGCACGGAATGCTAGTAAGGCTGATCGGCCGACAGCTAGCCGGGGAGTGCCGGTAGCCAGCCTTAAAGACGAGTGTGACCGTCGCCTTTTTCTATGCACTAAGAAGAACGTCACTCCGGACTGCCTGTTTAACCAGTCTACAAAGAGGTTCCGCCAGACTGGCAACTGCTTTGAGAATTCTGATATAGATCAAGTCAGGATCCATTGCACTGTACAAATCAGCCGAAAATAAAAGGTCTTCAACATCCTACACAGCAAACTCAATGGCAACGAGTGCATGTCGGAAGTTCTGAGGCGGCATAAAAAATGCCAGTTCGGCGGTACGTCGTCGCTGACTGCCGGGTACCACTCCCTGAGGAGCTCGGCCAAACCCAGGGAGTCAGGTGAAGTTTAACAGTCGGGTAGTCACACGGGAGGAGCCGAGGGTTTATTCTTTCTTAACCCTCGCATACAGTTAAATAAACTTCTGTCCCCGCGGGTTCTGAGGGGACCTTTTCTTGCAACAGTTTGGTGTGTCCACGGATTTCCCGCCCGTATTTAGTTCGAACAAAGCAAAACGCTCTTAGATCTTCCGAGTTTTCCGTTAGCCTATACTTCGCGAATAAGTAGGAACGGTCGTCGAGGATACGACATGTTCGTTGTGTAAGGGGTGGCCGAAAAGAGGAAGTGCACAGTTTGTGTGGTGCAATTCGTCTGCTATCTGAAACGCGCTTTGAGAAGCGCAGTAGTTCTGGTCGGCAGAGTCATAATCGAGAAGAAGTGAACCTATGTAGCTTCTCAGTCAGTTAGGATCAGCCTGATTAAAACTTCTAACTGTGGACTTTTTTGATGGTTGTTTTGACCAGTAGCGGATAAGATCAAAGGTGAACAGAGAGTGATCACTCCGGCTTGATTGTCACTAGTCCTACCATGTGGTTCTCGTTAGCGATAACTAGGCCGAGCAGAGAGTGGATCTGACCAGAACGATGACACGCTGGGGGGCTGACATGCTGTGTCCGCGCTCTCCATCGTATTAGCGTCCATAAACAAGTCAACACTCGCTCTTAACGCCCTAGTGAAAAACCAATGCTCAGTTTATCTTGGGTGCATTGGTCACACATAATGATTAGATGAGTAAAGCGTTGTAGCCCTAGGAAGTTGTCTAGTCTCACTAGAAGAGTGTCGTCATCAGAGACGTTGGATGGGGACGGACGACAGATAAACCCCACTGGGAGTGAGTCTCGGTCACGCAATGCTAATCGAAGCCACGGAGGAACACAGTTATCAGACGAATGAAATCCAACGATAACCGTGGGTGTTGGGAGAAAATGCTGAAGAAAAATCGCAGAAACCCTGTTCTCCCTCGGGAGGAGTCAGCTCGGTAAACTGAATGCCCGGAGAGACTCAGTTCACTGTCACTGATGTCACCGGTAAGCCAGGTGTGCGCGAAAGCGAAACTGTGGGGCTATGTGTCGTGAGTTAACTATCTGATTTTTGATAACGTATTGAACAAACTCATACAATTAGCCTGCATGCACTGAAGAGCTACTTCTTTTCTTGACCTCTCCAAAAGAGAAAAGAGAGTGCGGAAAAGATTTTGGGAAAGAAAACCTAGAATTGAGCAGGGTGGTGGTGTTGAATTCGTTATTCACTGCCGAGTGGCTCCGATGAGCGCGACGTCACCGCCTGTGTTCATGTTAACGTCCCCATGGGACGCATGACCAGCACTTTCGTTGTCGCAACTTGCGGCCTCTTTACGGCCGCTTAATCCCGCCTCTTCGGAGGGTGTTTGGGATTTTTCACCCATGGAAAATTAGACTTTCCGCCTTTCAAATGCAAGGCTTAAAGGGGGCAATGTGCGCTGTTCAATGGGGTCACCGATAGAAATACTCTGTGGGAAAGGCAAACAAAATCCTAGGAGGGAGGAATTTTCTTGGGGACCTATCGGTGGATTTTGGCTCAGGTAACTCGAGAGACGGCCTCAGTACACTATCTTCAGCAGTGGTGCCCATGCTTGAAGAGTCAGTCGTTGGTATGGCGACTACGAAAACGGCCTCCCTGCTTTCTTTCACTGGCACACAGGTCGGAGTGGGCACTATTGGGGCGGAAACGACGACTTTAGTCTCAAGCTGTGGTTGCTGGTCTGCCATGATTAGTGACTTACTTTTACTCCGCTGTTCACGTCTCGCTTTCTCTTAACGACAGCAATCAAAAGACACGCTTTTCAATTGGGCGGTGGCGGATTTCAAAGCCGCCTTTTCCCCACTACTGTCTCCGGACTAGGCATGGCTGGTGTAGTGGCCTAATCAGTCAAATGATAAAAATGACCAAACTATGGTTGTTTCAAGGGAGAGTCGTAACGGTGATGGATAGGCTGAAAGGTAGACGTACCGATTAAAGGGGAGATATGTCGGTAAAATAAGAACGACTCACTGATAAGTCAAAGTCTGTTAGATTGAATAGACCACCACAGGAATGAAAGATAGCGCCAGAGATGAGATTGGTTGGACGACCGATAGATTAAGTCCGATGACAGAGAAATAAATATATTTGTCGCAATAGCCAGTTGATTGGGTTACTTTCCAACTCTCCAAAAATCTGTCCACTGGCGACAATGGACGCAAAGAGAACGTAAGGCTCGCGAACCGAGAAGCGAGTGATTTTATATTCATCGATTTTTTGTTTAGTTCGACTAAGCTGGTTTAAATGTCGGTTGTATACGTGAAGTTGAGGAAGGTAAAAGGTGTGAATGACAACAAGAATTATGAAATAAAAAATGGTGTACGAAACGTTACGCTAACAAGGTTACCAACAGACCCAGTGACCTTTTGGTTGTCTTAGTTCGAAGCCTGCTCGCCAGTACAAGTTTGGCAGAGTATGGAAGTAATGATGACATGAGGACTAACTTAGCGAGCCCGGTTGAAGGGTAGGTTGAGGAGGATCGACTCCATAAACAACTCTCTTAACTCAGAGAGCTCTCCCTCTCACATTGGCTGCTGTTTCCTCTATTTGCTCAGTTGATAGGGCAACTTTCTTCCTGGTGGCTGCAACTCCAGGGAAAGCGATCGCTATGTACTCATTTAAGGACTGAAGTTCCAACTTCATTTCTGACGAGGTCTGTTGGTACTGCTCCAGCCTAGTCTCCATGGAAGAAATGGAAGGGCAAACTGAGCCAAGCAGGGTCTCGCCTTTACTGCCGCAGGTTTTCTGCGTTGCTTCAGTCTTCGTGGAGCGCGTGTGAACAGTCAGCGGCAAAGCGACGTCTTGAACGCCATCGAATCTGGAGCTCATGCATATAAAGTTCAAGGCTGAACAAGCAAGATGTTTTTACTGGTGTTCATTGAAGTCAGTGCAGTTGAACGGATACCACTGTAGTGGACAAGATGAGTTACTGAGCAGATGAGGTAAGTGCGAATGTAACTCACTAAGCTAGTGCTGATAAAAGGATGAACGGATGAGGCAATAATAGATACGAAGTTCAAATAAGTAATGGTGATCAAAATGGTTTGACTCACAGAAGTGTTCACAGGTGTTCGAGATGATCACCACAATATTCCAAATCACCGGTATCCGGAAGTGGGCGATATCACAGAGTTGCCGTGGACTGCTGAAGTACGATGTTCGTGGTACAACGGAGCTAAAAAATTGGATGATAGATCCGTGTAGTATCATCAAACGACTACAAAACAAAGAGAAGAGCAGACCGACGTGCACGGAATTTGTATTGTACCGCAAGGTCGCTTGTATTAATTTGAACAACATGTAAAGATGATACAAAAGGTTGCCGTACAGAAATGAAACATCGTTTGCAAACAAAAATAAGGAAATCTCTACACCATCTTTGGTGCTGGTAAAACTGCATGCCGTTTCGTACAGACATTTCGCACCCATAGCGGCTACAAACACTCACCGCATCAGCGAGTGTTTGCTAAGTCCCAGTACTATTAGATCTGTCCCGAGTCATTGTCATAGGCAACAAGCAGTATTCGATGTAGAACGGATACAGAAGCAGATTCAATTTAACCAAACATTTTAATCAGAATGCTATTCAGTAACGAATAACAGTAAACTTATGCAATTGTTTGATGCTCACGGCACCAATAAGACAAAAATACAAGTAGACCACAACGGAGAGTGAATTTAAGTCAAATTTCGAGTTACCCGCCATTTCTGCCACTTCAGCAATTCCCGTGATCGGTGCGGTCGGACAACAATCAAAGCAAGATGGGACCTGTTAGGGAACCACAAGCTTTGTACTACCGAATCTTACCGGAAAATATCGAGGCGGGGATACCACACAAATTGTATACTTCCAGCTCCGCAAGAAATCAGTGAAACCAGTGACAAAAATTCAAGCCACGCGCCCAGGTCAGTTCAAGGTCCCAAATTGAAAAAAATTCGTAGCTTGGTCAATTGGTTCCCATCGGAGCGGTGAACATCCTGGAACTATCAATATTGCTCACCCCAAATTTAGCTGTGGTCGGCAAACCCAGTGCGGATGATGGGTGTATTGGCCATCAAACTCTCGGTGTAGTCAATAAGAGATGCGGCAACATCCCGCAGAGAATTCTTTCTTCCAAGAATTCGGAACGATAGGAGCTTGTTAGGATCACCTCCTGTGATTGAAAACCTATTTTCTTGCCATGTTCAACTGGATATTACCATTAGTAGCCCATAATACCAAACGCATACCTTTTTTCTAAACAGCGGTGGTTAACCACCGCTGTTTAGAAAAAAGGAAGCGAAAACAGCTTTTGTCTGAGGAATTCCTCAGACAAAAGCTGTTTCCGCTTCCTTACCGTTTTTCATTAACCAAGCCTCACGACCAGCCTTTAGACTACGTTTCAGCTTCCTACGGATATCTCTTC
>LUCH01000289.1:129907-148724 GCA_013368495.1 Paragonimus heterotremus | reverse complement strand
AGCGGTTGAGTTGTGTTTTTACTTTGAGCCCGTTGTCGGAAAGATGCAGTTCCCTCCCGATCATCTGGAAGTCTAATGTGGGCATATTCGGGGTTACTCTCTAACAGTCCAGCTTCTTCCACTAAGGGGTCGTACTTGGATTTTCGGACGTTCTTCCAGTATAGTACTAGCCCGGGCGTAACGAGCCAATGAGGCAGACTAGTTCCTGTGAGCGATTTCCGATTATGCAGAAACATACGTTCGTTAGGATTGGCGTTGGTAGCAGTACACAGCAGCGACCTGATAGCGTTCAGCGCGTCCGGAAGCACGTATTCCCACATTCAGTGCTTTGGAAAGAAGGGAAAGCGAAGCAGATTTCCGTATAGTGCCATTGGGACTTTCAACTTGACCGTTGCCTTGTGGGTTGTAACCTGTGGTCCTGCTAGTGGCCACACCTCGGTCGTGGAGGAATTGTCTCAACTCCTGCGACATAAATGTAGATCCTCGATTGGAATGAAAGAATGAGGGCATTCCAAACATGGAAAAGAGGTCAGTTAAACAGATGATGACAGTGGATGCAGGCATATCTGGGCATGGAAAAGCGAATAGGAAGCGGGAGAATTCGTCAATAACTGTTGGTATATGGTGATTACGAGTGGAAGAGGGAATTGGTGCTTTGAAATCTATACTAAAACGTTCAAAGGGCTGCTTTAATTAAAGAACTGTTGGAGGGACTGTAGAATTTCGGTTTTAGCTGGGAACAAATGGAACATTGTTGAATAACAGATTTGACATTGTCTAGGGAAAAAGGCAAATTCTTTGTTCGAACAAAGTGAGACAAACGGGTAATTTCGGGGTGGCAGAGAGAATCATGAAGCTTTTTAAGATAGTTGATGGAAAGAGTTGATGCACAAAATGCTCGAGATAAAGTATCGGCTGTAGGATTATCTGAACCAGGGCGATATACAACATCATAAGAGAATTGAGATAGTTCGATCCGCCAACGCTGAATTTTATCATTTTTGATCTTACTAGCAACTTTCGTATCATACATAATAACAATAGAACGTTGATCGGTTAGTAGCTTGAAATGTGTTGCAATCAGGTAATGTCACCATTTCCGGATAGCTTCAATAATTGCGTAAGGTTCCTTTTCAATAGAGGAATGATTTCGTCCGGTTGCAGAGAGAGTACATGAGTAAAACGCCACGGGGCAGCCACTCCGATTTAGTGTAGCAGAGACGGTTATATCAGGGGCATCAGTTTCAACGACCAGGGGAACATTTCTGGCAATGGAAAATAGTGAGGCTAGAACTAGTTCGGATTTCAGGGATTCGTAGGCGGAAAGTACACTGTTGGATAATGGAAAGCTCTTGTTGATAATCAGTGGATGGATTTTTTCCGAAAAGTGGGAAAACCACTGGGAATAGTATGAGAACATCCCAACCAATTTGTTGTGCTTTCAGGTTTCCAGGTACAGGCAGCTTGATTAGCGCTTCAATTCGATCGGGATCTGACCTCACGGATCCTTTGGTTATTTCATAACCCAACAGACAAATTTCTTTGGTAACGAAAACACTTGTTTCGATTTATTGTTAGCCCGTATTTATCGGCCACTTGCAGAAAACGATTGAGATTCGTCTCATAATCGTTCACATCTTTTCCGCTTACGGTACTATTGTCTACACAGACAAAGGTTCCCTTGAGCGCTTCTCGACATATCAGTCCGTCTATCGCTCACTGGAGGTATGCGGCGGAATTGGTATAAGCCATTGCACGCTTCAAAATCGGTATACTGTCTTTCACCTTCGTTAATGGGCATTTGGTGATAAGCCTTCTGGAGGTCCAGCGCACTGAAAACAGTGAATTGTGAAATTTTTGCTCTGCCATATCGTCGATACGAGGGAGGGGATAGGCATCCAGGTAGGTGAACCGATTAATAGTTTGGCTGTACTCGACGACCATGCGACGTTTATGGCGATCGTTTGTAGTGACCAAGACATGTGCACTCCAAGGTGATCGCGAAAGTTCGATGATGCCGTCTTGTAACAATCTTTCGATCTTGGTCCGAATGAAAACCTCATCACAGTGACTATGTCGTCTCGACTTAGTACTGATTGGACGCCAAAAGGGATCGAGCTGAGTGAACAGAGAAGGAGCTGGAAGAGTAGTGGCAGCTAGGCCACACAGTGAAAATGAGGGTTGAACACCCTGAAAGGATATTTCCATAGATTTGTGTCGCTGTAGGAAGTCATGTCCTAATAACGCGTCAGCACACAAATTGGGGAGGATGGACAATTTAACATCTCTGTAGGATGTACCTTTGTGATATAATAAAACAAGACAGTGGCCTTTGATGTTACTGGTAATTTGTGTGGAAGACAGAACGATTTGGCTACTTGATGGCAATTTTGTCCATTTGTTTCGGAGTACGATCGCTTCCGAAACACCTTTCTGAGTTCCCTGTGTCAACCGGCGCTTGTAGGGTTATCCCATTGATTACCACTTCAGTGATGGCTTTGGCAAAGCTAGGTGGAGCTACAGCAGCGACGACCGAGGAGGTAAGGACTGGAGAAACTGACGCCGTGTGTTTCGAATGAGTAGCGGAACGACAAACCTTTTGGTAGTGACCCCGTTTCCCATTTACACTGAATCTCTAGCTGGACATTTGTGGCGAGGATGTCGATCATACCCACAAAAGAAGCAGTTAGTTCGGGCTCCAGCTAGTGTAATCTCGTAATGATTGTTAGGTTTCTCGGCAGTATTTGGTGAGGCGTTGGTAGCAGCTGTATTGTAAATTGTGGGTTGAGATTGCGCGAACGAATGCGATTGTTGCTGAGCCAGGTCTAAAGTTTTCACTTGATCGTAAGCGGTTTTTACGTCTAAAGTTTTGTGTTCAAGCAGTCGTTGGCGAATGGAGTCGGATGAGTCCACTTATGAAGGCATCGCGGATAGCGTCTTCTTGATTTTGCTTCGCGCTGACAGCCTTAAAATTGAAATCCTTGGGAAGGTTTCGAATTTTTTGTATGAGCCGGTCGAGAGTTTCATTGGGAGCTTGTTTACAAGTTGTTAGAATGTGGTGTGCAAGAACTTCATTCTCTTGTTGTATATAGAGAGAGTGAAGTGTGGTGATAGCAGAGTCATAATCAGTACAGTGAGAAATGAATTTCTGTATTTCGGGAGACAAGAAGTGTACGTGTTTTCAACTTGTCAGGTTTACGAGAAGCAGTCAATTCAAGAAAATTTGAAAACGTTTATAACCAATGTTCAGATACGTCACCACTGTCTGTGGAGTTTAGGTCGGCATCAAATCGGTCCGGTTGTAGCAGAGATCCATTATTTCTGATTGATTAACTTGTAACGAATAGACATGCGAGGAGTGGCCGAGAGCGCAGAGGAGACAACACCTGATAGAAAGGCTTTAATCAATCAGAAAACGAGGCATGTGATCTATAACATAACGAATAGAAAAGGTAGATTACGATACTATATAGAGGGATCAGTATGATAGGGAAGAGGACAATATGATGCAGAAATAAAATGTGACAGCGACACCACTTGTAACTGACTGATCCATTCGTGTCCAAGGGTGAGAAGCACATTGAGATCTCCATGCAACATAATGGCTCTTCCTATACTGAAATAGGGGGTTTCGAAATATAGAGACCGTGAGAGGCACATAGTTGCTGCAGTAGTTTGCCATTGTCAGTGCGTTGTGTTTGGACACTAAACGTCCCTCTTTTCTGGAGGAAGATAACCAGACTGAGCGTTTCACAAGTCGGTTAATATGACGATGTCAGTATGCTTATTCTGGTTTGGAAGGTCGAGGAGGGCAACGCAGAACGCATCTGTGGTAACATCCGAACAGCTGTTCGTTGGAGTATAGGCCAGCAAAATAGGTATACAGCGACTTTATGATTTGCGTTGACAAACGCCTGTCGACCTGTTGAGTCTGACAGCGCATCACAACGCGTCACAACGAGACTGGTAAGACGGCTTACACATCTCGATGACCTATTAGGCTAAATCGTACGATGTGGCCACCACACTGACAGAGTCACCCATGCCAAGCAGGCCATTAGGTAGAGGTCTGACAAACCAGTCTCCTAGTCCTCCAGGTTTTGGGTTGGGAGAAAGTTGGCATCTTCTTCCGGAAAACATACCAGTTCTGGTACACTGCCACCCACCCGCTGCCTTGCGGTATAGGCTTTGGAGCCGAATGCTTTGGTTGAGAACCCTAATCGTTCTCCTGTCTAGGTCTGGGCGCCCTGGCAGTATCTCAGCCCACACACAACCATGAATAATCATATCACAAGTAATTCCATACTACATCAGCCGTCCCACAGTATAAACCGGGTCGCCCTATCTGTTGCATACAGCAGGGTGGATAAGCGAAAACATGCTACCGCATACCCCTCCCTCACTGCCCTATCCAGTTTAGTTCCCAGACCCCTCCCAACCTCCATTTCTGATAGTTATTCCACAGGTCCCACAATAGATGTAGCTAACCGTGTTAACACTGAGCCGGTAAGTTCCGTCTCTTGCCACTTAACTTCAGGCCTCCGTCGTCCCTTGCTTAGACCCAGAATGCGAATCAACATAGGTGCCTTCAACCTTCGCACTCTAAAACAGACAGGTCAACAGGCCGCTCTTTCACGGACATTAGACTCGTTGCATGTCCATGTCTGCTGTATCTGGGAAACTAGAATCCAGGACAGTAAGTCAGCGTATGGAACTAACAGCACCCGCATTGTCTACCCGATACTGATTATACACTTCGGGTGACTCCACAGCCACCGTTACAGATCAGGCTGGAGTAGGTATAGTCCTTAGCTCGACGGCTGCAGCCGCATTGATAGATTGAATCCCTGTTAACAGTAGACTTTATGCTGTCCACCCCGCAGGTTCAATTAAGACCAGCTCTAGACGCAAGACCATCGGAAGTTTATTCATTGTGTCTGCTTACGCTCCTAGTGACTGTAGTGACGTCGGCGTGAAGGACGCATTTTACTCGTATCTTACAGCTCTCATTCGGTCGACACGTGGCTCTGATAATCGTTCTGGCCCGAAATATGAATGCCCAGGCGGGTCGACTTGGTGAGACCGAATCTCGTTTAGGTGACAGGTTTGGGATAGCGTCACATCGGTCAGATAGTGGCGGACGATTGTTGCAGCTGTGCACTGAGTATAAGCTATTTTTAGCCAGCACTAGTTTTAGGCGTTCACGTCATTGCTATACTTGGCGCCCGCCTGCTCTGAATCATGCCTGGCCTCAGGTAGACCACATAGCTGTTAGTTATAGGTGGCGTGGTTCCATTCAAGACTGTCGTTCTTATTGGAGCACGTACTTGGATTGAGATCATGTATTGGTATGTTGTCGTTTTGTTCTTACTTTTGCTGGACAACGACGCCATCAACAGCAACGACTGGCTGTTGAGAAATTGGCTTTATGATCGGTAAAACATAAATCCTGGGAACTCCTGAGCGCTGATGGGGGATTCGGCCACTCCTGTTGAATGCAAACTGACGTTGAGAACGCTCGAAATAGCTACGCATAGTTACACACTGCATTCAAAGTTGCATGCATGCATTCCAACAACATTTGAACACTTCGCGGGGAATGCGCGATGGGGACAGCCTCACAGATCATGTCTGACAACCGAGTTAACGACGGCCTTTACGTCCGAAATTACCACAACTGTTAGCTGTGAGAGAAAATGCCGATACTCATGTGTCTGTCCTTCTGGCAGTTAAACATAAGTGAGAACCACTGATATATGGCTGTCTACGATGATGAATATTTATCCGTCCACAAGCTGAAAGTATGGTCGATGTGAACGCGATCAGCCGGCAACCTGCCTGTTCTCATATTCTTCCGTTCGTCAAAGGCCCCTATATAGTGAGACTCGTGAGCATCTTGGATGCGATAGATACAGGTCGGGTACATCTGTGGTTGTCACATGATGCTCTAGAGCCTTTCTTTGCATCGTTCCAGTTTCCATTATTGAACTGGAGAGTGTGGTCAGTTTTGACAACAATCCTTCTACGCTTTGAGACGTATTTGCGAAAGAAGCTCTGTACTTGGGTTTTGTTGTGCCTCAGTAGTCTAGGCTCTAAAGCCATCTCGGTTCTCGATGGGTGGTTGTGTGAAGTGTCGTATCTAAACACAATCTATCAACCATAACCGAATGAGGTGGTTGTGGCCTGTTGAACTGTTTTTCAAAGGGTTCAGCTCATCTGTGGTTGCGACGAGTCGTAGATTCGTGGGCTATCTTTTTCACACAGCGCAACCACTAATCGGTGAGAAAAGCAGCTTGCCGTCCCGTGATAAAAGTGCCTTCTCGTAGAAGTAAGCCCAAAGATCTTTACACAAGATCTTTTTAAGTTTGCGTTTCAGTTCACGGAGGTTTTTGTCGTATCCGGAGTTATACGAGATCCATGGATGTTTGTCTGTAAGTTCTTTTCAATCAACAGTAATTCACTTCTTTTATATCTGCGGCGCTTATCTGGAATAGATCTCTCCAGTGGGAGTTGGCATAACTGTTGAAATTTCTATCCGGTGCTCGTTTGAGTCGTTCTACTATTGTTACACGAGCAGTTTAACTATCATTGCTGTTTGATGAGCATTTCCTGTACCTGAGTAGTTCGATTTCCATCTGAGTGGTTTGTGCTTTTGGACAGATGGTTTCTCAGCAAACGATAAAACGCAATAGGCAAGAACAACGGAGTGACACGAGTCAGAGTGATTATTCCAAAATGAACGGTAATCTCTAAAGTAGTGGCGCCATTGATAACTCACGACGATGTGTTCAGCCTGCTTATCTGGTGGGTTTGCACAAGGTGGTCTCCAAGTGAGACGTCGCTGTCGTTTCTGCTGAAATGCCGCGCTGCTCAATCTATGGAGTTCGTGGGACTAGCATAATTGTAACAGCCCGTCGCTATTGTCAGTGCGTTGGGTACGGATACCGAGCCTACCACCCGGCTGTTTCTGCTCTTGAATAAGATGACCGAGTTGTGCTTACATATAACCAGCAAGCAAAACGTTGTCCAAGTGCTTGGTTTGTCTCAGAAGATCAACGAGAGAATTGTAGAAGGCGTTCTTGACAGCATATGCACTGTTGTAGTGTATGCAGATACGAAAAATAAAGTCTTTCTGGTCTATGTCGACTGACTGACTGAGGTGCTAAGTCTGGTGGCACATAGACGACGATTTGCGAGGATTCAGACAAGCAGGCTGTGCTCTGCCTTAGAGGTCAGTGCAATTCTCATTCCCCTTTGGCCACAAGATTGGGCTTTAGCGTCACCAGAGCCCCTGAGAAGTACAATACTATGATCGTAGAGGCACACATTCAGTGCGAGACTCGAAACGATATTTGTCAAAGTACCTTGCTGACTTGCCTGTTGAAGAGGGTGGACGTGAAAGGCATAAATGCTTACTGATTGCCTTGATTTAAAGAGATGTTGGATGGCGACAGAAGAGGAGAAAGATGAAAATAAGGGGACTTCTGATATTTATGGGTCGTTTACGCTGGGAAATGGAGTTGACCTGAAGGACCCTATCCCAGGTCTGTCACTCAGATGCCGGACTCATGAGGCAACGTAAGTTAATTATCTTTGGGCACCCCATTCTGTCAATGACTCAACTGCCTGACTCACTTGATAGTTGGAAGCTTGCCCAACCCGAGGGCGCAATGAATGTGCCAACGCTGTCTGATTCTAGTCATTCTGCAAATAGTGGGCGTATTCGAAGCTACCTCAAACTTCTGAATGATATCGGATGTTTCTCAGCCGCATTGCACCACGCGCCGGCAGTCACGGTCAACCTTTAGTGGTCAGTTTTTTTTGTTTGAACCTGCTTTTTGTAACTCCGTTCTTCTTGATTTGGAGGACAGTAGTGCCTCAGCTGCAAACATAGTTCTGCTATGCGCTCATAGGATCGTGCCTCACTACCTAAGCACTCTCACGCGATCAGTAATACGACATACAACCTTATGAGTGCGTCTACTTTTCTTCTGACTGCTCCCTTTTAGTCTGCCTAACATGGTTGTACATGGAAGTATCGACGTCCTAGTCAGTACAGCTTTTCAGGTTGATGCTCATGTAAGATAGCAATAATTCTAAAATTGCTTGCAGTGCAAAACTGGTAAAAAGTTCTTCCTTTTGTGAATTATGTACCTCTTCTACTTTATTCCATTTTCGTCTTCCTCTTTTTTGCCTGTCTGTTGCAAAGTCTCAGCTGGTCCTTCAGTTTGAGTTAAAAAGCGTAAACGAATATGCCGATACTTCCTAATTTTACAGAGCTTCCCTGTGTGATGTCTGGCTTGAATAAACGTTTCATTTCTGAGAAAGATGCGGAAGCCAGAAAGAAGGCTCAAGAAGCTGAAGGGGTTGTGGAAGAGCCGTACGATGCACGTTCCTTGTACGATCGTCTCCAGGTAAGCCCATCTTGTTTCTATACACTCTGTAGTGAGCAAGTGCTCATGCACCACTAAGAGCGGGCATGATCTTACTGTTTTATTCTAAAGGACCTATAACCAGCATACGTCTAGTTTAGTCTCTGACGAGGGAGCCGTGTTGACTGTATTTTTGTGGCGAAAGTAAGGTGACGTAAGCCGATATGCTGGGCGGTAACTGAGTTTTTTCAGTCATCAGGTGCTCATCAGGGTGACTTAGAGAACTTCGATTTCAGACTTGTCGAAAGTCGAGCCCATAGGAGTCGACAAGGAGATCTGTTAGGCCACCTTTTTCTCTGCCTTCAAGGATCTTCGGTCTACTGAGTCTTGTCCATTTTGTTCGCATGCGGGGTATCCCGGATGGCTGGTTCCCATAGGCTCCTAGTACAAAGCGGGCCCTAGAATGTGGTTGACAATCAGGTTTGTCAAACCGCACGTAACTTCGCTATATGTTCATTAAGTAAAAGACAGGCACTAATTTCGTCATTTCGAATGAAATGCAGGTAAACTGCTTTCATAATTGGCTGAGAAAGAACCTTTCGGTGAACGAATCGTCGAATTTTTAAGTAACTTGCGGTGTACTACTGTTTCTGTCGAAGATATTTAACGTTTCCCACTGTCAACCGTGAGCAAACCTATTTGCAAGCTTTACTCTTCCCTTCAGTCCTCATTGCCTCACTGACTGATTACTGGTCTTTTGTGATCATATACAACTTACAGTGCGGTTTGACAAACAAAACATTGTAAGTATCAGTTTTCGGCAGTTTCTGAAATTTTGCGCTGTCCTTCGAATCATAGTTTTGCCATCTTTGTCTATGATTGGTTCATAGTTTGTAGCACCTTTTCGGAGTTCTCAGAATAAGTCAGGGTAGTATATTTCTAAGATCCGTAGCGTTCGATGGCTAACACCTTGGCACCATTTCTTTGGAACGCTTTTACAAGAAATTCAAGCGCTGGAGCTTAGCGATCGTGGAGACAACCCCGCTGAACTATTTAGTCCAGTCCATTTGAAGGGTAATCAGGTGTGGATGAGTCTGATGTCATATAGCGGTGCACAGTAATGTTGGCAGTAAACATGCATAGAATTTTATAAGTATAGATTGTTACTCTAACCATTCAGGACTGTGTAAAGCAAGTTTGGATATCGGCTGGAGTACATTCCAAAATCAGGTCAGTTTTGTTCTTATGAAATACACACCTAGCATTGATTTAAGGGTTGGATGGACAGTATTGCTGGGCCGTATTTCTCTGACTTTCTTTGCATCAATCAAATGTAATGGCTCGGCCACCAGCTCTATCTAGATAAATATGCATCATCTGAAACTGTCGTTTCCTCTCTAACTGATCCAAAAACCAGCCACAAAATTAGAACTTTCGCTCGTCGTCGTGTTTAACGGACGATTGTTGGGGCGGAATTTCAATCGCGTTAGTACCATTGGGCTCGGTGTTCTTGAAACATTCTTTTCTGTACGAGCCCTCCCTCGGCTGTCTCGAGTTAAACATGTTCAAACGAACTTCTCCAACTTTATCCAACTGTCGTAATTTACTTTCTTGTCCGATACCTCTCCCAGTCAGTCAGTGTCAGTCTGCATTAGACCCTTACTGATCAGTAAGTGTTTTCAGACAATTTCATTTTTTTCGAGGATGTAACTTACAAAACACCATACACGACTCACGGATTTCCACTCATGAAAATGAGGATGTCACTGCCGTCTTCTTTGTAACTGACAATTCTGTTTTGCTCATACGGAAAATGAACTCGTGGGATGCAATTGAATAAGGCATGGCGAACGGTTATCACTACCGGGTCAGAAATCCGACTTCTTCGACCGCGAAACACCAAAACGCAACAGGTCATGTGGTTGGTCCCGTCACTTTGTTCATGGTCCTATTGCATAATCACAATCCTAGGCTGTTGGCGTTCTCCGAAGCATTGTTGATCAAGCGTCACGCATCGGCCCTCTGTAGGCAAAACGTGCTGACACAATCAATCTTGTTACTTTCGTAGTGAACCCTGATTGCGCCCATGTGATGTTCGGTCATTTCATTGTTTTGTCGCTATGCGCCTAACCTATATAACCGAATGTTTTATGTAATCGACCGATGAGAATAAACGAAATGCTTGCATCTGGCAGTTTATGTCTTTCCGTCTTGATTAACAACACAGTAAAGATAAATGAACAGTTAGACAAACTGCGTGCTTACGACGTTTGTACCCAGTTAGCAGCAGCAGTGAGACCATGTCATTGTCTGTTCCCTCTAACTCCACTACTCTCTCCCCTATTACTTTCTTTGTTAGAACTGAAAAAGTTGGCTTAAAGCATGACCAGATTTTTTAGACATCCGTACTGTCCCAAGACAACACTATCCGACAAATCGCTTCAAGTGATTGACCCAAAAAATCAGCAAGACAGAGTTCACCTTAACCTCACAACTTGAGCAGTGTGTCTGGTTTTTATGTTTCATTGACATCCAATGCAGTTCATTGTTGCTAGGTTGCACAGTTTCGTTTGATGTATATTTTTCGGAGGGCATCGAAATCGGGCTTCATCACATAATCATTAGTTTAGTCCATACTGCCAGCTGATAGATTTTTGTGTTCTTGTATGTCTCCCGGTTGATTATGTGCTTTTCTCCAAAATGGGAATGAGTATTTCCCATAATCATCATCACCACAACGGCCTTGAACTCCACCAGGAGGTATTTCGGTTCGGGTCGACGCTCACCTTAACAGTAACGTGGCATATCCTAAAAGAAAGTGTTACTGAAAAGGTTACTTTACTAAAATGATAAAACTTACTAAAAGAAAACCAAACAGATGAACTAGAAATAGTACGAATGCAAGTATGCCATCTCGGATAGCGTTTATAACCAGCGATTGGAGCGATCATAAGGACCTCAGCATGGCAGGCGACATCTACCCACTTTTCACAATGGTACAGTCAGGGTCTTCATATGCCCAGTACAGTAAACGCTCAGCTGGCATACAGTGTACGTGACCCAACCATCACAAGCTGTGCAACACGATTAGTTGACCAGATGATCACGTACTCCGATCGTTTCGGATTACGCGCGGGCGAACGGCTATGTTGCTCACGTGATCAGTCCACTTGGTGTAGGCTAATTGGCGGAGATAACGATGGTCAACTACGTAATGGTAATCCCGAGATACCACAGATGCTCATGACTCGTTCATATCTTTAAAGTGATAAGGACTAGTCATTCGCCTTAACTTTTACCGAGCTGAAGTTTGGGTCGGCTCAGATACTTGGTATGGATAGGGTGGTTGGATTGTTCAGTACGTTCAGATTGCTGATGGCCACTCAACCTTACTGCGATTTCCACCCTTCTTATGTCGGTGTTCTTCCAAATGACACAGATTTGATCATTCATCTTCAGGTTTCGCGTCAGTGACAACGACATGAACTGACACGAAAAACAGTGGCGAACGTGATGCAAACTATCATAGTGATGTTAGTTGTTGAGAGCTTACCAATTAGTGAAGTGATCCGTAAGGGTCAGGAGAGCGATTTTTTAATACTATATGTTTTTAGTAGGGTTTGTGTCATCTGTCAAAATGTGATCGTTGTAGATGAGTGGTTCTTGGGAGAGCGGGTAGCTGTAGGGAGACATTGCGAAACCTTCATACTCAGAGAATTCACCTGCTTTCCATTGTTTTATCGATCGATCTACTGATCGCGTTGCCATGTTGATCTTTTTTTATTTATACAGACTTCTATAGTGTCATACCTTTGTCATCTATTTTCATCAGTATATTCCTTTGATTATTGCGATAGATTGAGAAGAATCGTAAACAAGAAGAATACGAGGCGCAAGCTGCACTGAAAAATCGTATTCATCGACTGGACGAAGAGGAGGTAGAATATTTGCAAACGCTAGCTGTGAAAAAGCACCAGGTGGATCTTGAGAACGAAAAAGAAGTTTCCGCTTTGTTAAAGGAAGCTCAGATATCCTTTTCCGTATAGTAGTCGCCATTGTTTTCCTACGCATGCCCCGTGCACACAGCTCGTTAAACGTACTTATGCGTTATGGCGATTTTTAATGTCGTTTGCAATGCATTTCAGTGGCTGCAACACGAGCGATTCGATTTACTGCGGGTGTCGATGTTTGACTTTCTGAGACAGATTTCTAGCAGTTTTCTCACTGCTTAGCAGCTAAAAGTTCAGTTTTCTTATTTATTCGCTCCGCTTTGTTGAGTGAATATATGTTGTGGTGAGAATGTGAGCCTGTCATACATAAGCGTTTTTTTTCTTGTTGTTTGGCCTCACACGTGATCTATCGTTTGAGACCATTTGCGAAAGTGCATCGTTTTCGACCGGCGTTGTCTTCCCCAATCGGGCTGTTTCCACTGGACTAATCATGAAGGTAATGACGCTATCCGTGTGTTTTGAAGATGTGATAAATATCTCAGGCAGTGTGCATTAGTCGGGTTGTATATTGCCTGTCATGTGAATCGATCCTACGTTCGTAGTTGATCCGTTGCGTGGACACCGCCAATATAGCACTTATTATTTGATGGTGGGAGAAAGATCGCCAAACTAAAGGGCACTGAAATACACACTGGCCATTGAATTTTCTCGACTGACACATAGGTTGACGCTTGGTTTTCATAGTTACAGTTCACACAAACGTGAAGCAACATGTCGTCAGCCCAACGATTGTGCGCTGCGTTACATACGGCCAAAGTCGACGACAACAGTCACAGCTGCTTACGGCTGAAAATCTGCGTGTAATGGTCACTGCTTTTTATGCTTCCCAGTCTAAATTGTGATCGGAACATTTACATAACTTCTTGGTTTCTGGCACATCTACTCATTATTATTTTGCATCCGTCTTAAGTACACGTTCGCTCAAAAAGATTTTACAGTCCTTAACGTTGATTGCCTTGCACACCGTCCGTCCAACTTTATCTACTGCTTCTGTGAGTTGTGAGACGCAATCGAAGGCTCCGGTTGCTCGAAGCGGTCCAACACAACGTTCGTTGCTTGCCAACGCAGTCAAACGACCTTCGTGAGTATCATCGTGGTGTCATTATGTTGTGATTTTGTCTTTTCCTTAAAATTAAGGCGTTTACTCGCACAGGTTATCTAAAATATTAGCCTAGTTTTGAAATCGCTTCGGAATATACATCAGCAAAACTGTTTGACGCCGAATTTATTCATCGCTGCACAGCTCACTGCACGTTGTTTTCTACCAAGAGGGACAAAGGTTGTAAACTTGTGATGTCTCATCTGCCATATTTCCTCTTATGTTGTTATGCTATTTTGTTAACTCATCGTTGTCGCCCTCTGTGCCTTCAGTGACTCCCCATCCGTTGTAATCACTATCCCAGTGGTTTCCACACTGATTCTTTGATCATTTATTTCCTAGATGCTGTTTGCGGTCAGTACGATCCCACAGAATTCCGTTCTGCCATGTTTGTGTGACCTCGACTGTTTTCCTTTTCAAAAGCGATGTGAACAGCGACAGTGTTGAAGGATTATTCAGTTGTACCTTACGAGCATGTTGAAATAGGTCACGCACGTTCTACTTGTTCAGGTGATCAAAAAGTACGATAGGATACTGCTGACCACACGGAACGACCACAAACACGTTTTATTCCGAAGGCAGCTTTGATCTCTCATGTAATCGTTTCGAAAACGTTCTAATGAATTGGACTTCTTTGACAGTTCATTCTTTGATTTTTTTCACTATATGCCAAACTGCTTAATGTTCATTTACCACAGTAACTATGTAGATGAGCGGCTGTAAACAGTTCGTTCCTCGACTTTAAAGCCAGTCATTTTTTTGTAGACTTAACGGTTTTGCATGGATCGATCTATTTTTTTGCACGAGAATTGGTGTGCAAGAGGTTTCTTCACAAAATAGTTCAATCTAATATCCAATGTAAACACTGGTAAATAGTACTTATCCGACAGTTGTAAGACCGAAAATGTGATGCGCGTTTCTCCCCACTGACTAATTGATGAACGACGACCCAGTGCTTGGCACTCCAAAATTGACGGCTTACAGTCGCTCGCCGCCTTTAATTTTGACGGTGGCGAGGTGCTGACGTTGCATATCGCGAGTTCAATTAACAGATAAATTTGAGGACACTTGTAGAAGTCGATAATCATGATGATTTACTGCACTGCAATCCGTGGAAACCGCTGCATGAAAGGATAAACCGGAAGGGCAGAAACTACACACCTCAGACGAAAAAGACACAATATATTAGGTAACTGCGAAAGTCAGTAATGTCCGTACTGTCAACTGGGATTTGGCGCGGAAATTTTCGGGTACTGCTGTTCACAGAATCCTATTTACTTCTTCGCAATTTTTTTGATCAAACGGCTCAACAAATACCGCCTATACAGAAGTATTGCTTGGAATACCGAATGCGGTGGGTTGAGGATCACTTCACGTGACCTTGTCACTGGCACTGAATGGTTTCCTTCGATAAAAATAACTTTACTCCAGTTGGTCCTGCTATGTAGGACTAGTGCTGATACGGGTTACGTAAACATCATTATGTCTGTCTTCGACGATCTTGTGGAGGTGATAATGTTGTCTACGAGAGCTCTTAATTCGCACAGGTTTACTTGTGGTATTTCAACGACATCCATACTGTCCTGAAGACAAAACAGTGGCTGCTAAGGGAACAGATTAGCGTGACGACCTATTCATCTCTTAGTCTTGATTATAACCCAACTGGACATTTGTAGGGACCATTGTTTAATCGTGCAATAATCAATCTTACAAGCCGAAGGATCACCTGAGGACTCTCTTTCAGTTATCAAGGAATGCTCTGAATGCAATAGAACTCGAGAGTCTTGAGTAATATGAATAAACGTTGTGTTGGAACTTCGACGTAAAATGCAAGTCATGTATCCTTCTGCTTTCAGTCGATAATAATTTAATATGAGAATGGCACTGCTATTGCGCGGTAACCATTTTTTGGCCAGTTTTGTTATTTGGTATTGCATCAAGCCATTTTGCAAAAAAGCGTCGTCTACGCCAAAAATTACCATGTTTTATTGTAACATCCAACCAGCCGTCTCACACTCTAGATCTTCAATTCATAGAAATCCCAACCCGTTGGGTTGATGAATCTCAGTTTTAGGTTTACAAGCCGTCCGCTCATTCTAGTAATGGACTTACTCGAGAACCGTTGAATGTTTTGTTATCGTTATTTAGCGATAATTGATGGACAAGGATTAGTTTATATTCAAATGGTTTATCCTTTTACTCGGAAGACCTGTGTTTTGTTTGAACTGTAGCGTAAAAAATGTTCAACGCTTGCAACTCTGGTTTACCTTTAAATGTGATATGCGTCCCATTTTCTCATAATCCAGAGTGACATGTTGGTATGCTATCAACTGGCGACGGCCTGCACGAGCTGTTCTTGTATAAAAGTTGGTCTACAAATAAGTACTTGTTGTCGATTGAGTATCTAAACAGCTGACGAAATGATTCGTCTAGTCCCACTGGGTAACAGATGTAAAATTTGAAATTGCGGGTTCATTGCATGCTTGGTGTTGGTTCTCCTGAATGTGATACGCGGAGTTTTTTCTATGGGATCGTCACTTTGGTTACGCGCACAGTCGCCTGACCCAAAACTGAGAAATCAGAAGAGACGCGGCTGCATTGTTTATTGGACGAGCGAGACGAGAAAAAACTAGGCCACAGAAGCTCTAGATTTATAGGACAAAACGATTACCATAAATGGCCGACAGACACAGAGAATCACATGAAATAATCATATATGACGGTCGCGGCGTCAGAGCAAATCACGTTACAGTGGGCATCAGAAGGCAGTGCGAGATAAAACACAGTCCAGATAGCGCGCAAGCGTTCGATCGCACATCTGCAATCTGATTGGCTGAGTGAAGCTATACCACCATCCACGCCCATACCATCCGAGCTGGGCCGACCGATCGATGTGGCATGATGCATCCTGGCTGTCTCGTTAGGCGATGCGCCTCCAGTTTATTAATGTAGCAAAAGACATACTTTGGAAGATTCAAGCATTTAGTCTACTCTGTACAGTTGATTACATGAAACATTCAGTTGTACACTTTCGAGGCATGGAGACAAATAACGACAATGAAACAAACGAACATAACGTGAATGTTTATCAGGATGGGGTAAATGGTTTCACTCCCATGGCGGTAAGGTTAATCGCTTTAGTACTTTCTGCCAACTGAGAGCCGGTTTGTGACGTTCGATTGATACCGCTTGATTAGCAACTCTTCCGAAACCACCAACACTTGTGTTTGTGATCACTTAAGTATGACTGTAAACAAAGTGGTGGGGTCAATCACATGACGTATTGTGCCCTAATGTTTGTGATTGAAGGTGCGGGATTTCAGTTTGGGCGTTGATGTCGATCCGTTTTGAGTCGCCGCCTGCAGTGGCAACTGGGGGGGGTATGCTCCGTCTTTCTTTACCATAAGTTTCAATCCGTTCTGCCAGTGTGCTCGTTACCGTAACCTCAAGTGAACTGGTAGATGACATGGGCAGCGGTCCGAAACAGAACGATCAGGGCGGTTGATAATTATGCTTTGGGTAGAAATTATTGGTCCCACACACCCTGCGACGTAATCGTGTTTGTTGCTTTGCTCTCTTTCTGTAATTACCTTTGGTTCCCTTTTCTGAAGTTTGTGCCATGTGTGATTCACGTGTAGTCAGAGTTGTTTTTACGAGATGCTCATCTGAACTCTCTTCATTCGTTTCCAGTCACCCAACTGAACTGATTTCAGGCTCGAAACCGAAACGACCGAACACGGAGGGCAACAGTAAGTTTTTCCAATGGATTTTTTCAATAGTGTTCTCGTTTTCTTAATTAACCATGTTCTCGATATTCTGTCTGTTTTTTTCAAGATATATGTATCTGTGTAAAACTCAAAGGATACCGAACACATGAGTCAATCTAACATCGCACTTGAGACGAATAGCTGTTGGTATCCGTCTGGCGGTTTCCTGACTGTGTTTAACATTTCTCTCAGGATTAGCCGGTCGTTGTACTCCTTTGTTGCATATTGGTTACCTGTCCAGTGGTCGTTGATGTTTATTGAAGAAGGTTAGAGCAGAAGAACACGTTGAGTTGGTCAAGCTTGTGTCTCGAGCTCACACAATCTGGTCATGTAGCATTACATGTCACAATGTGTATGTTTCAGATAATGAAGGTTTTCAAATGACAGAAAACCGCCTAGTGTTAGCTGCTTGATAATTCATACTAGTGGTCCGTAGGTTTCAGGCGTCGGGAAACCACATCGAATTAGACGTATCATTAACAGCAATGCACCAATAGATCACAACACTGTTTTACTATCATGCAATCATGGAAGAAAGAGTAAGTCCTCACGTTGAAGCCAGTGGGAGGAAGAGAATAGAACCTGGTTATTGAAAACATCTAAACGCAACTATTCAAATTGTAAGCAAGACTTGGAACGAGTGTACCAGAGAGCTAGCTGGTTTGCATACTTCCCCCACTTCTCATTTTCATGAGTTTTTATCACTTCACAGTTAAACCTTCACCCGGTTTAATAATAATACTAGTTATTGGAATCTAATGTATAATCTATGCCTGCTCAGTTTTGTCGTAGTGAAGCGTTTTGAACTTAACAAGATTTGCCAGATTATTTATCAGTTGTCTTTTATTCACTGAGGTGCATATTCGCGGATTCCACAATGACTACCCGACAGATATAGTCTTAAGAATCAGTTTCCTATATGATTTAATTGTCTCCGTAATTTACGATGAACAAACACTCCCGAAGTTAGAAGTTCTTTGTTGCCAGTTTGACTTTGTAGCTTATTTGACGGGTGCCTACATGACCTCGTTCTCCGTGTTACTTGCCGAGTATACACGGCAGCTCAACATTTATTCCTCCATACAGCACTGAGACTGGCCATTTCACCTGAGGATTGTTCAAGGAGTGTGTGTCATAAACCTCCGACGTATCCAAAGCATTAGCGACACAATGTATTTTGCACATTATAAATGTCGTGGTTTGCCAGTCTCTTTGAGACGAGCAGCTCATGCCTGTTAGTCAACTTAATGGTCTTGTTTCGTGCTAACTTTCCAGTTCGTGCTCTGTACGTGTTTGTTTGTTCTGACTGAAAACGACAGTCTGGTAGCAAATGCCCCTCGCTTGTACTCGTAGCCTCAAAACGTGGAAGTCAAAGTTGACCTGAGTTGTGCTATCTTGGCTACTTGGTTGAAGTCCAAAACCCAATGAACGCATATGGGAGCCAGTGGTGTTGACTATAACAAAATCTTAGCGAGTAGGTGTCCCATTGCAAACTTCTGCTTTTAAAATAGTTCTTCCCAACCATGAATCGTGTCATCCCTCCAACCTTCGTTACTCCGTATATATATA
>LUCH01000289.1:77816-129807 GCA_013368495.1 Paragonimus heterotremus | reverse complement strand
TATATATATATATATATATATATATATATATATAGTGACTACATGCTATTTAAAGTTGAATTCCCAAACCTTTGTGACTGATATTTTTTTAATTATTGGTGATTAGTAGATTTTTAAAAATATAAATCGAATATCTCTCGCAACTGATTGCAGCTGTGGAATCATGGATTGGAGTCAACAGGACGTTTACTGTCTCATCTCGAGACAATCAGGCGATCTGAGCGTTACTCACGTGCGTTTAAATCTGATGGGAGATCAGTGGCATGGTCATAATCACATTTGACTCGTGAAGGCCTGATCGGCATTCTATTGCTGGCCATGGCAATGATATGCACTACTGACGTGCTCTGACAAGAGCGAAACCAGAGTATAGTGCTTCTTTCGAGAGGGCTGACTAGAAAGTCTATGGGTATACGACAGCTGCAATCAGTTCTGAGTGATATCCAATTTATGTATATCATTTTTAACTTTCTTGATCTTCATAAACTGCCTTTCACGGTTTGCTCTCCTTTGTCATCACTCAAACATCTGTAATATGTTTACCATTTTGATCTCTGACCCGAACCAGATCCGCCGACAGAGGCCGCCAACATCGTGAATGGTACTTCTTCGGCTGTTGATAGAGCTGATTCGCCAAATAGCCCCACCGAATCAGGCCCGGGCTTGATAAACTATTCTGACTCTGATTCTACTGTGTCAACAGACAGTGAATCGGAATCCACGGATGTGGAAGACGCAGCGTGCACTCTCCTGGAGGTCGCTGCAACAAGGCTTCGCAAAGCAAAATCCCCAACTAGTGAAGAGAGCTAATTCCCTTTCGTCCTATCTTACTTTTTGTGCATACCTCCTACATGTTGTACAGTACACATGCATCTTAACGCTCTAGATTGCTTTCGTTTTGTTTTCTACGTCTGTCCTGACCAACAGTGGGTGATCCAGGAATGTAATCGCCTCATGGACTTCACGCAGATCTGATTTTGAATCCCATTAGTTGTGGAAAGGAACGCTTGGAGACTATGGTTTTTAATATTACGCCACATTTTTATCCAAGCTGAGGCTTGCTCTTCAGCCTCCGCGTGCATGTGGGGCTAGCGCGGATTGATAGTCACCGTACTCTTGATACTCGTTGTCAAACCGGTACACCACGATTAATTTTGTCCTTTTGTGGACGCATCGATCGCTATAGCTTGTAATAGGTTCGAATCGGTAGCCTAGAATCTTATGAACTGAGGCTGTTCTCCATCCGGTCGCTAGTCTTAGGAACAACGTTACCGTCATATCGATACATCGGTGGCTCTCACTGATCCTGAATTACCATATAATTATGGAAAAAGGAAGCAGACCGTAGCTAGAATGCAAAAATGGAAAGGATGGGACCTGAATAATAAGCAGACACATCTTAAAGATCAAACGTTCAACATCGAGGTGCCTACATTTTATAAACTAATAACTAAGCCAAAATTGGAAGGGTATCATGGTCCTCTCACTGCCCGGAATCGGTAAGTGCTTTTACTTCATAGATGACTCAATCAATCGATAGCGTTCCCGCCACTTAGCCCAATCAGTCGCTGTATCGCCAGATATCTTTTGTCGCCGACTCCTTTTGACGTGATGCTCTCGACGTTAGAGCCACATCCGACACTGTGACCAACCGTTTAGCGAATGGCTCTATTTCTATAGGACAAATCTTGTCTGCTCACCTTAAGCCAGTCTGTTGTGACGTCGAAAAATTCGCTCGGTGTGAGGCGGTTCGCTGACATCTTTCTAGTTTGTAGCCTGGCCATCTAAGTTTGAGTGCACGTGAAGGTTAGTCGAACGATCCCACTTTCCACTCCCATGTATCTGTTTTGAAACCTCGTTATTGCTTATTCGTTGGTGTCACCCGATACCGGCGCTGGACATCGACGGTTAAACGTCGGAAGAGGGGTTATATACTTTATTATGTGTTTTGGAGCCTCGTTGTAACACGGCTTTCACAGTGACCTTATACACACTACCCTTAAGGTTCAGATGGGCACTTCTCTGTCGTCAGATGTATCCTAGACCGGCGAATATCATCTAGGCCTTGGAGGTGTTAGCTTCTGTTTTATTCCCTATATTTTCGCCGCCCCTGACTCAACTTCAAAGGCATACAGACTGGTCAGCAACCCCAACAACTTCAGTATCATATGTCAAATCTACGTAGAGCAGTATAGCTGAAGCGCTTTGCACTTCGAGTCTGCATAGCGCACTCGAGGTTACTTAGTAGCGAGCGAAGTTGTGTATAACGTTGTCTGTCAAACAGCATTGTCGTCAAGGGGCGCCAACTTGTCAGCTCATTAGAGAGCAGATAGTCTGCTTCATGGTAGGGGGTCCACGTCAACATCTTGTAAGTGCTGTAGACAGTTCTTCAGTATCTTATCTATGACAAAATTTAAAAAATGGCGAAAGTAGACAGCCTTCACGTACGGTATTCATCATGATGAAGCTGTTTAACAGCCCACAGTAGGTGCTGACTTGAAATGAGCTATAGAATAAAGCGCCGAAGTATGCTCATGTGCTTGTTTAACACGCCCCTGCGCCAAAGCGATTCCAAAAGTATAGTCCGATGCACCGTGTCAGTGTATTTTTGCAGTCCAGTAGAACAGCAGTTGTTGGTCAGTGGTACGTATGACGAAACTCTACCTACTCTTCTTTAATATCTGATTGTCGGGCTGTAGTCCTGACGAACAGTAATGGGTGCTACAAACATAATCGTGATCGATATGAAGCGGTATTTCCTTTTTTCCGTAAGAGCCTCTAATTCCATTTCCGAATGTTGGAACTGTTATTGGGTAACTACAGCATACAGGAACGTTCACAGTTGTCCATACTAGTCAAGGTCTCTAATACAGACTTGCCAACCTCTTTAAAATGCACCGACTGCAGGCCCCCTAGATCAATAGCCCTACTGCGTTTGAATACCCACATTCATTTGAGGCCATCAGTTTTAGTAGGTGACTAAGTCTACAGACTAGGGCGTTAAATTACAGTCTTGCGGGGGTAGCATGGTGGAAGCAGAGCGTTAGCTCACTTGCCTCTCCAAATGCTCTGCAAGGCAGTCTAGTCTTTCGGACTTTTTACGAATGAACATGCTAATAGTTTGATAGAGGGACGTCTGGGAACCGGTGTCTATAAGTCTGAAAAGTTTGTTAGTATTTTCCGTACCAAAGTTGGTTTCCACTTCATTAGCATTCTCAGTTAGACAATTTTCACGATCGGAGTACGCCCAAGCTCCGTGTAGATACTTCTCCCCAACTTGTTATGTGAATCTCCCTGGGGAACGATCCGCCCGATGTTTAAAGACTCTGGGACCTTTCTGAGATATAATGTTTGTTAACCTTGCGAATCATCGTGCCACGTGCCCTTCCACTTGTTGCCTAATTGATTGTAAACCTCTGATCCTACAGCTGTTCAGGTCATTGGAGTTAAAACTGTTGCGCTTGTATTTTAGGCCAGTTCGGTGCACATGCTTTACCGCTGGCTTGACCAGTTTCTTGATATTTAGCCGTCCGGGGCTTTGCCAGTGGAGATAAGAACTCAACTCCAGCATACCAAGGCATCACCTGAATGCAAGTATGTGTCCCAGAATAAGATCGACGATTCTGATTGGAGTCGCGCCATCGATAACAAGCAGTCACGTGATTTGATTTGCGGGAAAGCACCAAGTGGAACAGTGGCGCACCGTTTTGGCTTAAAACGGGTGCTGGTTAAACGTGTTATGTGCGCGGTACACTTTTCCGACAGCCATCCATCTCTACCTGGGCAAAATAATGCTAACTGAAATCTAACAGCCGGTCACGACTCATCCTCATCAATTCGGCCGACATGGGCAAACCTACCTCCAGTCTATATATCTGTAGCAGACAATAAAAACATTTCTGAAGATTTAGTCTCTGGAGGTGGTCTCAACAAAACATGGTGGGTGAATGGTATGAACTTTATTGCTGACGGGACTTTAGTCCGCCAGTGGTTGTTTGACTGAGGACAATTCGTACTCCCGCCTGACCGGTAACGGTGGCCGTGGAGCCACCCAGAGTGCACAGTCATTATCGAATAAGTTGTGCGAGTACTGTCAGTTGCATGCATTGTCTACTGTCCTGAAGTCTAGTATCTGAAATGTAGTAGACGTTGACATTCAATAGGTCAAACGTCTGGGCATGGGCGCTTTGCTGATCGACCTATCTCACATTGCGAACTTTGGGAGCACCTGTATTGACCCGCATTTCAGACCTAAGCAGAGGATGAGAAAGACTGATGGCCGGGTAGAAAGAGCTATGACTTACCGGGTCAACGTTACTACGTTTAGCTTTATCTGTCGTAAAATCTGCAGAACACCTAGTAGTATAAATAAATTGGATTAAACATTGGGAGAGGGATGAACAGTAGCATATTTTTGCCAGACGAAACGATTAAAGTTCTGGACGATGGCCTTTAGCTTGAAGGCCTGTGTCGCAAGGTGGCAAGTAGGTTTTAGTGAATGAGCACTCATGCCGCTCTTTTCAAGGCAAGATACTGACGTTCTCCCACCCCCAGCATCGATGACTGGGAGCATGCAGTTCGTCGGACCTGCCTTTTGGCCTGCCAGACATAGGTGATCTTGTCAGTGTGACCACCACGCCCTCCGGTTCAGTTCAATAAATCTCAGAGACGCAAACCGTCACACCACGTCATTATCTGTTCTCTTTGTAGATGTCACTTGTAGTGAGTGCGGTCAGGGACAAAACCGGTTCACTTTACTAACCAGTTCATGAATGTGTTATTGGCCTGTTTGTGATACAAAGGAATCGTTCGAACGCCGAAGTCTTTTCACAAATCTCCGGAGTGATCACGCACAAACTTTATGGTCATTAACATCACATGCTACTTTTTTTCCCAGTGAGTATCGTCGCTTACGCGTACACAACCCAGTGCACCCTGAGGCCTTTTGATGGAATGGAAATTTCCCGCAGTGGTTCATTCTGGCGGTTGAAAATTGTTGGCATAATTTGATCTTAAAATTTTAGTAAAGAAGACAATAGGTTGATATTGCACGATTTATGTCCGGACAAATTTCGCTGCATCCTTACAAGTGTATGCTACAGACCGTCGTTATATCAGTGATAAAACGAACAAGATACCAGAGGAAGACAATTGTCAGAGTGCACAATCATTGTCACTACCATGGTAGCGACAACCCTACAAACAGTTGTTTCTGAACGCACAACACGGGTTTGAACTTCCGGATTGCAACAGCTTCAGCATATCGCTGTGTTCACCTGTGTGACGCTGAGTAGATAACGCGAAATGTCGTTGTAGGATCGCATTGGTGTTGCGTCATTAGAATGTGGCGTGCAATGGATGATGCAGGCTCCTTGTTTCTATGTGCTTACGTGACCTGTTTGTTGACCCACTTCGGGGTATGCTCCATGACCGTCGTTTGCAACTGGCGCCCAGTCCTACCTATGTAGGGTGCTCCGCATCTACGTCGATATGCATAGATAACATTGGATTTGGCTGACTCGAGTACCGGTTGTTTCACACAGGGCTTTGGAGTCCGGAATGTTCTGAACGTCCGACCCGATCAAACAAAATGCGCACCAAACTTTGTTTATAGGATCGGTGAACAAAGCTTTCACTATGCAGGCACTGCCCTATCCCAGTGCTCTTTCGATGGACGTTTCGTTGAATCGAACCATCTGTATTTCTTCCGATGCATATATGCATGTTTGGGTGCAAATAATTCGTCTGATCAATTAGGCTTTGTGCTTTCAGTTGATTGTCTGCGATGGGGAAAATATCATCGACGTATCGCTTGTACAGCTGCACTGAAGATAACTGTCCTGTCACTTGTTGCTCAAGTTTTGCTACAAAAATGTCTGCCAGAATATGACCGAGCGGGCTACCCATAGCTACCCCATCAATTTGTCAGTAGGCCGAGTCTTGGCAAACGAGGCTGGCATTTTTGGTACAGAGCAGTAGTAGTTATTCCAATTCGCTTTCGGGTACTCCAACTTGTAGATGGTGCGCCCTCATATAAGAAAACAGGAATTCGATACATTCCTCCAGAGGAACATATGTAAACACCGACTGCACATCCAATGAGCATAAATACTTCTCCCAAATATTCATTGTCTCAAGTAAGCCAGCAATTTCGAAACTATCTTTCTAACATAACTGAGTAATCCGGTCTCGAATGGGTTTCAGAAGTTTCGCGTGCCATTTAGCTACTTTGTGTTGTGGCGAGTTAGACATAGACAAAATTGGCCTGAGTAGAAATCCAGGTTTGTGAAGTTTCTGGAGTCCATATAGCTGTGGAACCTGGATTCCAATTGACTAGAGATTTAAAGGTTGCTTCACTGGTGAAGTTACTTTCAAGTAATACTTGCAGTTTTCCATTGATACTCCGCTCTTCGTTTACCGGGTCGTCTGCTGTTTCTTCCTTTTTGAATCTCAGGGAATCATTCAGAATAGGTTGCATCTTATTGATGTAGTCAAAACTGTTCCGGACCCTTTATCTGGTTGCAGCATGATCAATTCGTGGTTAAAGCTAAGCGATCTGAAGGCGCTGATATGTTGATTTATGAGAGGACACTTTTGCCGACTATACGTAGTTCGAAATTGGTGTTCCAAATCAACAAACTCCGCTTTTAGCCAGCTCTTATTCTCGTCTGATGTAGGTTGTTGGTTGGAGAATTGTCTGTAGAATTGTTCAAAATGAGCCTACATCTCAACTGTGGTAATCTTTCCAGGTGGAATGTAGAATTCTAAACCACAAGACTTCTGGCTGGATCGCAGTCAGTTGACAAGACAACAAATTCATCACGTACTTAGATGGGTCCTTAGGGAATTTTTTTCTCAATCATGTTGTGCCTAAGTGACATAGAAACATAGAAACTTCAGTCTGCCTAATTGTCATGGAGCAAACATTTACGAACTTTATTTGACGTACCAAATTAAGTTGGTCCAATATTGAGTGATTCTGGTTGAACATGCTTCGGTAGTTTGTAAGCCTCAATATGTCCTCCTCGAGGTGACAATTTATAATCCACCGGAGACTGCATCTAGATAGACGAATGTTGTCGGCCTGTAACCGTCTGCGAAAGTTGACAGGAATGTTATTTCACTCATGACAGGAACGGAGGAATTCACCAAACAAGACAACCGTCGATAATGAAGAGGGAGTCACGTCTGTGAAAAAACTACGGGATATGGGAGTTCAGGCTGTGTTTACTGTACCCTGTAGACACATAGTGTATCACCTTCTGTATGACTTCGTCATGATTCGTTGAGTTCTTGATGGTCATAGCAGTGACGGGCAGGGCTCTTATGTTGTCGAAGATGACTTGACGAACCTCCGGTTCAATTGTAACTGATGCAATGATGGAGTCGTCAGATTCTGTTTCCTTCGAGTTGATTGTTTTTCTACCAGGTCTGCAGCGTCGCGGCCCATGTTTATAATATCGTTCAAATAAGCAACACAACCCGGAAGGTCAGACAGCATGGTTTCCATTATATACTGGAAGACTGCTGATGCAGTTTTGATGCCGAATGGTAGTCGTGTATACTGGAACAAGCCTCTGTGAGTATTAATTGTGGACAATTTCCTCGACTCTTCTTCCACCGGTATTTGTAGATATGCGTCAACAATATGCACTTTGGCAAAACACTGTCCTCCGTTGAGCTTCGTAAGAACGTCTTCTGGTACTGGTAGAGGATATTCGTAATTCTTTAACGCTTCGTTCAGGCCAGTGGAAAAGTCAACACATATCCAAACTCTGTTGTTAGCTTTCTTGACAACCACAATAGGAGCGGCCCATTCTGAGTAATTCACTGACTGTATGCTACCTTCTGCTTGCAACCGATCAAGTTCGCCGTCCACAATCGGCAGAGTAGCACACGGAACTGGTCTTTTGGATCTGAACACTGACCACCTCTGGATGTAATGTTAGAGTTGCCTTCGCTTTTGTACAAAGACCGAGGCCTGGTTGAAAAACAGACGCGTGCCTAATCTTGAGTTCCTCAATCTGACGTTGAAGTCCTGACACCAGTAGCAGCATTTCTGACCGACTGTGTATTTTCGTCTGATTACATATGCTGTTCACCGGCTGATCTAGTAATTTCAAGTCATCCATCTAATCAAGGCCTAGTAGATCCAAACCTGAGTGATCTGTGACGAAGCAACAAGTTTCGATTCGGTTGTCTCCAAACGTCACCTCACGTGTTACTTCACCGGCTAGCTTCAAAGTCCCATCAGAGACGTTTCGAGCTGTATGATACGTTGAAAGCAGTAGAGGCCGCTCAAGATTACGCCACTTATTGCGGGAAATCAAAGTGATATCAGAAGCTGTGTCTAATTACAAGTGGATAGACACACCAGTAATGCAAAGAGTAACGTACTTACGTTTGGATTCCCCATCAATTTTAAATGATGCGGTGATCGCCTTCGACTTGCTGGAGGAGAACTTCGGGCGCCTGTGAAAGTTTCCTTGACGCTGGGATTGTTGCACTAGTGTGTGACATCATATTTCTTTGTGACTTCTCTTTTCACATTTGTTGCATGTATGATTTTTGAACAGATAGAGACCAGCAAAGTGCCAGCAATGTTAATGGTGGTTTTGAATTTGTTGCTGGCTGGTGGCTTGTATCTTTAATCATGTTCTTACTGCTGGCGGCATAAATCATTTCTGGAGGACCTGTTGAGGTAGCCTGCTGAATCATTGCTGTATCGTGCTTCAGACTGACCAGTCGTTGGCATTCTGTTGTGACAGTCTGAAGGGTGATATCTGGACACTGCTCGCTTTTGTTCAAAATTCTGGTTCGAATATCTGCGTCTTGGGGTGAATGCAAACTGCATACAAAGATGAGACACTTGAATTGATCGTCCGACATGCTACGAAGTTTGGAACGTTCGCATTCCTGATTGACATTAGCTGCATACCGTATCCAGTCATCACTAGGATTGTTTGTTAACTTCAAACAGTGATAACGAATATTGAACAAGGATGATTGCTCATGGAACTCACTGACTTGTTGGACTACCTGGCCCTGGGTTACAACTCCCAGTGACTGATTCGATAATTTCTGTGTCATCATTTCAATAAGTTTCGCTTGTGACTACTCGAAAATGTTCTGCTGTTGTTAAATGAGTACCTGCATCTGCCCCATGGAGATGGTCATGATTGGGTTCGATTTGTCCTCTGTAGCCACTGATGTAGCGCGCCTTTCCTCTGTCAAACGTTCTACTGCAACTTGGTTGCTATACAGATTTACCCAGTCTACTTGCACAGAGTCAGGAAGAACGCGACCGCGAGTAAACACGCTGTATTGTCTACTTCACTTTCGACAAATAATAAAGTGCCTGTAAATATATAGCATGAGATAGTGTCCAAATATGGCCATTTACGCGTCGAACCACTGTCCCGTTGTTTAAACCACTGCGATTAAGTGGCCAAATAGGGTCAACTCCATAGCCGTTGCGCTCCGATTGGTTCGTCGGGCTAGCGTGACACCCACGCCCACTTCCACGTTTCCTCCTGGTTGGTTCGACTTGCACGCCATTGCTTTGTTGATGAATGATTTCATCAGCCGTCACCGATGGCCTGATTTGATTGTTTTGATGACGTCGTCTCCTAACATTGACATTCGACTTTCTTTGGTATCTTGTTCGTTTTCTCGCTGATATAACGATGGTCTGTAGTATGCACTTGTAAGGATGCAGCGAAATTTGTCTGGACATAAATCGTGCAATGTCAGCCTTCTGTCTTTGTTCACATTCTTGACGGGAAGCGAATGTTTCAAATCCTAACAAACTTAGCTACTTTTGTACATTCAAGTAGTAATTAATCATAACAAAAGTTTGAGACACAATAACCATGTGACTGCCTCCCCGCCCGTAGAGCACTGACTGCGTAAAAAGGAACAGCTATTGTCGCCAGTTCGATTCCAGCTGAAACTCATGGTTTATAAGTGAATTCATTCGTTAAATTTCAGGTTTACCATCTCACTATGCACAAGAATGCTTCTGTGAATTCCTGTATTGACCGCCTGATACATCTTATTTGGGTACAATATGCTTTATATCATTTGATGGACTCCCATTGATGCCGAACTGGACAAGTAAGCGAGTTTGAACGTGATATTTGGATACTTTTGTTTTGAGTTCGCTACTCTCCTTACACGACTCATCCCACAGAACTACGTACGGCTCATTTTTCCGGTCCCATTTCGGCGGAGATCTTTATTTTTCGCAATACGATCATCTCTAAGAATGCAATATACTATTTATTAACATCAAGCTTTGTATTCCGTTTAGTGTATTTTGTCAGTCCTGTTGAACAAACCGCGGCCTCGTTTTCTGTATTCCCTACATTTTCCATCTTGGCATATTTCTTCGTTATGTTGTTTTCAGGCTGCATGTAACATAATCGCGGTTGTTTCAAAAGACTGTTGTGACAATTCGTTTGTCAAATTTTGCACAATTTCCTTACATTACTTTTTCGTTGATTACACCTACTGGCGATATACTAATTTTGGTTTTCAGGTTTGGATATTTTTTATTCTTAACCTCGACACCGGTGTCTCGCTTTTCCTTTGAATCGAGTTTGTCACATTTAGTGCAAGATGTGGTAATTTTCTAACTCTCTCTATTGCAGTAACTCATTTCCTTTGTTTGTCAACTTAAACATATTGTTCAGTTTCTCGTTTACGCGTCACTTTCTGATAACCTGAAATCTACACACCGAGGTTTGTCAAGTTAGATTGCTAGTCTTCCTCATGCGCTTTGCTCTCTACCCTCCGACAACAACTGTAATTGGTTTTGTAGACGCCGTATTAGTTATCTCTGCTAGCGAATGGACATGCTGTGGTAAATCCCAGTACATTTTCCTAAGTATGTGAAGCAGACAAAATGAATATCGGAAGGATATCTGCGTTTGTGCTTCAAGCACTGTAGCAATTTGAACAATTCGGAGCCAACTAGGAAGAATGAACTACCAACGATGGGGTTTTCCAACCATCCTAATGGAGAGGGAAACACAAACTAATGTAAGTCCAATGAAGTCAGTGGACCATATTAATACGTTTGTCCCTCAGTATTAAATCACGGTTGTTGATTTGCAATCCTCTCTATGAATGAACATTGTTCACAGAATCCAATACTCCATGTGGACCTGTCAGCATTGTGGGCTGTTCCTGGTTTCAAAGGATATTGTTGGTGATCATGGAGGTTTCTGTGCTTCAGCATGGGTTTTCGTTTGTCACGTTAACGGACGTACCCGAATTGCACCAACATAATCTGGTCAGATATCAGCGATGGAATCACCGAAACCAAGCTTGTTCGCTACACGTTCTTCTAATTAACCATCCGTTTACTCAGTAGACTGACGTGCATTTTTAGACTAATTGAAGGCGATGGTAACCACCCTAGAATGGTTACCAATATATTGTATATGTTCTGTGGTGCCAACCAGTTACAACGAACTTCTAACAAAGAGACGTCACAACTATCCAGTGGATGAGAGAGAGGCAAGTGAACTCAAAATACCGATTTAATCATGACCCTACTTTACGTCTCAAAACAAGGAAACGATGCGAAGATGTTGCGTTACAAGACAGTCAGTAGTTCGTGACAGCAGATAGATCCAGCTTATCAGGTGGACCGTTTAAAAAAACGTTACATTTGACTGCGTTATTTTTTCGGATTCTCGCCTCGATGATATTACTCTGGAAAATCTATCATCATGGGATCCCTTTCAATTGATGTATGAAAAATGTGGACGATTACTTTTTTGAGCTGCCAAGTGGTTATACTCTGTCTTAAACAAGTTGAAAGCATATGAAACACTTAAGGTGAGTTAGCGAATACGAACTACCTGTCGATTTCAAATTGGATGGGCCGGCACTTCTGCTTCAGTCAGCTGTGGCGTGTCTAGTCGCAGCGTGTGTGTGTGTGTGATATAGTCGAAATGCAGTTTCTTTGGCATCTGAATACATCCACGAATGAACTGTCTCGTTTTTCGGAACTTACCAGTTGACTACGCACAAAGTCTGGTGATCAAGATGACAGTTGGGTCATGAAGATCAAGTTTTTCTTAGTTTTCTCTCCATTCACAACTCACTGTCTGCCCGAGTAATTGGTTCACTCGTCAGGTGCTCAGTGTTTATATCTTTCATGTCGTTATGCGGGAAGAATTGACAGCCAGAATTTCCGGGTTCGAACCTAATAGAAAAAAGAAGTGGTTAGATTCTCCGAAATGAATATACATTGGAGTTGATAGGGTGTTCACTTCGATCGTTAAGTTTCTTTGTTTTCAAGTTCGTCCACTTTGTTATAGTGAACTGATATCCGGTGCGCCATAAGTTACAGTTAGATTGTCTTTAAGTAACCTCCCATTCTAGTGATATACGGTGAGTGAAACAATATTTTGAAGAATAAAACAGCGACCACTTTTGCAATCACTGCATTGTTGTCCGAATGGTAAGATCTTACTGAACGCATGTCACCAATGAATTGCAAGCCACCGTAGTTCATTAGCGTTTGTGCATCATTCTTTGTTGATAAGCCAACCGTTTTGTTGGTTAAGACTTCTTTCATAAATAATAGAAACGAATTTCCTGGCGAACACAGTTGTTCCTGATAATTACTTATGGTTGGCTGCTAAATTCATATAAAATTTAGGTAGCGCAGAAAAACCTTTGATTGGAAAATGAGCAATTAGAAGCGGGGAGTGCACGAACGTGACCTGGTTGTTGTTGATCGGAGATAAGTGCTGGATAGTCTGTGCTAATCACAATGAGGCAGTTGTGATGGATCTATATTTTCCACGGATTGTGTTGCTGTGCTCGACCATGACAGTCTCCAAGTTCTGCACACACAAATCCGAAAGACTCAGTTGGATTGTGAACTTCTCAGTCATAGACAAGATGTGATATTTAACCTGGTTCTGTGGGGTTGCAGGCAACCTACAAAATGGCGTGAACAATTAACACTGTGCTATGAGACTGACAGAACCTTCATACAGACCTGCTGAAATGAAATCGTTACTCACTAGATCACCTTTTACATTTTGGTCGATTGACGCTTGCTCTGGTGCTCGATGGTCAGCAGAACGCATTTAATGAGATTGTATTGAGTCCATGAACGAACGCTTTTATTAGGCAGCCATGCCGATCACCACGTCATTAGGCTCACATTAGACCGAACCGAATTATCCTGTGAAATCGCTTAACCACGTTCATTTCATTAATGTTCAGCAAAGCTAACGTGGTATGTGAGTTCGGCTGAACGAGGAGCTCTAATCGCAGGGTCATTGATTGGATAATAATAATAATAATAATAATAATAATAATAATAATAATAAAGATATGTGGATAAATGTGTGTTTTCAGTGATTCATCTTCTGGCAGGCACAATTGTCTAAGAAATTATAATAGTTAGAACGAGATATTGGTCGGACTTATTACAGTGGAATGGCCATGTCTTGATTGGTCTATTATTGTACTGGATGTCCAAATCGGAGGTGCGAGTATTCCAACTCTCGATGGAGCACCTCAACGCGATGGTGAGATGCGTCCAAAAACTCACAGTGAGTGGATTGCGGATAACATGGGCGAACGGACGAGCTATCGCCCAACGAGATGGGATTAACAGGCGAGGAATGGCAGGTGAAAACCCCCCGACAGAAGGCGTCGGACACATAAACCGGCCACAAGTGCATACGACGTGTGAAAGAAAACTGAGGGTGTGTTTTGGATCGGAATTCGGGTTCATAAACGCGAGAGCGCGCGTGGCGTAGGAACCATCGATTCGGACAATAAGGATTGTGCTTTGTTGAACGACTTTTTGGTACATTATGACACGCCGGTCTGTTGGCTTGACTGAGCACGTTTGCCATGGATCCGGCTTCTCCTATGCCAAATCTCTATGGTTTACCAGAAGTCCACGACCCTGGTGTGACAATTCTTCCCATATTTGATGCGATGAATTCCCCTCACCACTCAACGGTGAAGTGGCTAGTGAAACTGCTTGACCCCGTTCGAGAAGTGAACACGCTGCTCAGTCTTCGAGATAAGTTTAAATCTGTCGAGTACCCACAGCACGTTAATAGGAATTCACAGAAATCATGCTGACTGGACGTTGTGTCGTTATTCACAAACGTACCACTGCTAGGAACTGTCGACTTCATCTGTGGTTACGTGTCTGAGACCGTATTCGATGTTGGGTTAGCAGTACTGAAATCGAGTCAGCGTCTACTCCGATGTGCACTCAATGTACAACTGCTATTCAGCGGTGTAGTATATCGATAGATAGATGATGTAGTGAAAGGATCTCCGCCCAGATCATATTCATGGGAATACTTGAACGCACCATACTTCAGTGCACTGCCAATCTGTTCAGCCAGTATCGTCAATATGTAGATAGTATATCTATCATCACTAGCTCGTATACTAATGTGTGCACAATACATGACAAGTTCATTTGCCGCCACCAGTAATTTAGGTTCATGTTTGAGGAAGAGGCTACAAACTAAATCTTACCTTAGTGTTCATTTGTATCGACTACTTGACGGCCGGCTTGATGTAAGCCTAATAACGTGGTGGTCGGCATGATTGTTTAATAAAAGCACTTTCGGGTTTCGAATCGTTTTTGAGGATGTAAACTGGACTGAGCAGGTCGCGCCGAATACTCTGACAGTTCGGTCTGTCGCCTCAAGACCGATCTAGTGCTGACAACGATTCTTCGGCAAAAGAACTTTTGTTTGTAAGGAGAGAAAGTCAAAAAACCTCCGTACATCACTTCTCAAGTGATATTACAATAATTAAATCTTCGTCTCACAGAACTGTGTAGACGGATGGAATAACTGAATTATCTCGGTGTAGTCCTTATGAATATGCTTCATTGTAACCACGAAGAAGTTGGTGACTGTGCATCAGACAAAACTCGAGAACTTGAAAGGGACGACGTAAAATAATTCGGTTTAATTATTGCGTTCAGGACGCTAATTGTATCTCGTAATTCAGAAGACCGTTAATAATGTACATCAGGCATTTTATTGTAACTGGTACACTATACAACTGTTTTTTCGTGAAAGTGGAAGACAGACACAGTTAGGCAGCAGTGCTGTATTGCAGCAAGAGAGACGAGAGTAGGGTGGAAATCGCAGGCAATGACAAATGGAACTACTGTAAGCTGAAACAATAGGTCACACGATGTTAACATGTGAACGTAATTAAGCAAGGCCCACTTGTCTAATCAATAAGTTCACATGATCCAAACTAGTTAGACATAAACAAGGGCATAGTTGCGGACGCATTAGCATGCCACGAGTGGCTAGACAAGAAAACGAGCCCGCCACAGGCACGTACACATTATCTGCATGCCCGACCTTATCACCACACAGTACCTAGGATCTGACAGAACAGCGGGGGTGATTAGTTCAATTAACGTCGTATTATTGAAGTACACTTTTAGTTTCGCATTTTAAGAAGAAAAGCGGATCAAGGAATGTAGAATGTAATGCTCTCAACGGCTATCGCTTGTTTGTCCATGGAGTAGACTTGCTGCGACCGTAGTTTCAGTGAGTTTTGATCAGTTGACTGTGTTCCTATTCCCGGACAGACTGGGATAGAAACCATGCCACACGCTGTTCCATTGAAAGAAGTTACATCTTGCGAGTGGATACATGGCAGTCAGTATTTTTCTCGACAAAAGTCCACCAACATGCCGAATTCACATATCATCCAAATGGTGAGTTTCAAATACGGTATGGGTGAGCAGGAATGTTGCTGACGATGAGGTACTGCGGTTCAATAGGAGTGAAGGTCATATGCGCACTCAAGGAACTGAGCATTTGTTCAGACAACGATTATCAACGCTACTCAAACTATACAAACTTTTAGTTTTGCCACAGACCTCATTCTGTTAGACGGTCATAGACGGTATCCATGTAACAAAGCGTAACAGTGTATAAGCATACAAGTTACAGCTGATGATATAATCAAGGTACTCGATAAAACTCACATTCTTCTAAACAGGGTTACTATTTGTTTAGTGCAGAGGACAGGAATTTCTATCGTTAGCATGCACGGCTTTTAATCTTTAGTTCAATTTCAAATGGCAGCTTATAATTTCTTACAAAGTTTCTTAATTTAACTTTACTGATAATCGTGCATGAGAAATTTGTCACCTGTTGATAACACACAGTAAAACACATGTTCCTGATAGGACCATGAACACTGATAAGGTTTGCCAACGCGGTCTACTCGCGGATTCCTATGAGTTGTGCTTACTCTGGGATATACATCCCTAGCTAGTCTGCTGTCACGGCCAGTTATGTTGACACCTACTAATCTGATGTAGTCTGTTATTATCTTTCCAAAATTAACTAGAGCAAGAATACAGCTAGTAATCTGGTTATGAGATAATTTACATTATACAAATGATCCATTTAAATTTCAGTTACCGAAAGACCAATAATGAGAAACTAACAAGATTTAAGACAGATTTGTTGGAACATCAACTAATTATTGATAAGTAAATCGATGGAAGCAATTCCAAGTGAATCTTTTATAAGTAAAAGACGATTTAGAGAAAAGTCATTTGTCACTCAGCCAGCTACACTACATATTGTAGCGAAAAGGCGTCCAATAAGGCACAATCTTTATCGTCCAACTCACTGATTATTATGCCACACGTGCGCTTGCGATTTTGAATCACAATTCCAGTCCACAACACCCCCAGGTTTCCGCTCACACGTCGTGTGCACTTCTACCCGGTTTAAGTGTGTGATTGGCGCCTTGTATCCGGAGGTTTTCCGCCCGCTACTCCCCGTCCGTATGTCCGATTTCGTTGAGCGATGGCTTGTCCGGTCGCTCGTGCTGTCCTCCGTCCCTTCACTGTGGGCTTTGACCGTACTCCACAGCCGTGTCGAGATATTCCTGAGAGTGTTGGAATAATCAGGCCTTCAATTTGGTCATCCATTCTATTTCAGCTATCACGTCTCGCCCGTTGGTCCGATCCGGTCGAGCGGTGACTCATCCGGTCGCCCACGCCGTCCTCCATCCACTCGCGGCGGGTTTTTGAACGCACCTCCCCCTGTGTTGAGGTATTCCACCGAGAGTTGGAATGCTCGTTCCACCTGCCTAACAGTCCACCACAATATGACATTGTCGTGGTTGTCAAGCCAACGAGATCAGAGGGCAATTCGTTACATAATTACGGGGAACAGTTTTAAATTAAAGATTAATTATCAAAACCTCCACCTGGATACTTTTTATACCAATCCGTAGGAAATGAGCAAGAAGATTAGGTCATTTTGATACTTCTCCGGAACTACACATTCGGATGCTGGCGATATGCTACTGGATCAATTCAGAATGCAAATTTATTACTTTGCTTAAGTGGAGAACAGCTGCTAGCTTTGGATTCAGTATCTAACCACGTCTTCTCGGGCTTTTTTCATGTAACAAAATGTGGCCATATTAAATGGTTTTTTAAAAGACAATTACAAACAGTTATTTGTTCGTTATCAGATAAATTCACGTTACTAGTTTGAGCCGGGCTGATTCGTGGGCTAGATTCAAACGACGTCACTTTGAGAAAGAAATACCTAGAAACATGACGTGCCAGCTGATAAAGGGTTGTACATTAACCACTTGACGATCGATAGTCTCAAGGAATAAAATACCTGGATGAGTCTTAGCTTGAATAGACTATCGAACTTTTCATCGGACACAACCAACAAATCTGTATTCACAGTGGTACTGAATAGCAACATTGGTCCGACATTAGTCAATGAAGCTTCGGTAGACACATAATTTCTATTCTTCGAGTTCAATCACATAACGCTTGCATATCGTGGACCTCGGCTAACGGCCGGTTTAAACTGGTTATCCCATAGATAAGTCCCGTCTCTTGGAGACATTATTTAAAAGCATTAAGCTGCTCCTAGCCCTCATGTAGTCACTGTCTGAAGGAAATCTATTTGTCACACATACAAAGCTTGAAATACACTATGCTTTTAATCCCTGAGTGGCAATGCATAAAACAAAACCTGTCATTCTGTTAACTCAAGGCATTAGTTTAGTATGGGTTTCTCAAAGAACTCATGATCAGTTAAACAGTGTAATGAAGTCTCAAGGTTATTCGTAAGGTAAGGTAACAATTTCTCTCTTTTATGGGAAGTATTCAGGTCCAAGTTGGTTGCAGAACACGACTACTTCGATCGAGCCTATCCTTCGAGTAAACTGACTAAATCACTCCCGAAAATGCACCAATTTCTCTTCAAGTGGGCTCCACTTCAGCTAATTCCCACATATTGACTGGAAACAAAATAATACGTCTTGAATTAAAATTGAAGAAAAGGGGAGAAAAAGTCAGACATGGTCTAGAATTTTTTGTTACAATTTTGTGTAACGCAATGACCTTGATTAATTGTTGCAAGTAAATCCGTTCACGAAATCAGAGTTATTACGACTTGAATTTTAAGAAGTCATCGGTTAATTCATGGCATCCCATAATCGTGCACTTTTACACTACAGGCGGTTTTGCTCTGCAATGGACTCATCACGTAACGATCTCTAGAACTAGCTAATCCATAAGAACGTTTATATGGTTCACTGAAGACAACCCTCGGCATGTAGCACGGAGCGTTAAAGGTACGAACGTAATTCACTCTGTCTGAACCAGAGGAGTTAAAACAGAAGCAAAACCGATCTTTTTCAATCACCTATTTGATGGTAAACCTATCATTTCACACCCTATGGCCGATAGCCAGTACAGAAATACTAAGCTGGGGTGAACTGAGTCTGTCTGCAACAGCTGGACGTAGAAGATTTATATGTTAGTCAAATAACTCACTCAATCCGAAGAGCTTCGATTAACATCGTGAAGGATTGTCGGTAGATAAAGTTGTTCTGCACCACTTCCATTTGATGAATTGAAACATGTGCATGCCGGGTATCATTTTCAGAGCAAACAACCAAGAATCACGTAAACTGGCTGTTAGTAGTGGAGGACGTTTTCTTGAATACTACATTTCGAACTAAATTTCGTCCAAAATTAACCACAACAGTTTGTTGACGTTTGCAAGCAGCCTCATGCCGAGTTAACCGGAGGCACACAGCAACGCAAACACACATTTTTGTGTTTTCAGTATAAACAAGATTTTTTTTGGGCACAATGAATCGTTATCGAACTTTTTGTAACTTTCTAGTCCTGTCTCATTCATAATTTTTATGTCTTCTTCTCCGGTCATTCCTTTCACTCACTATCCATTTAATCACTGATTTTTTGCTCACATGTCCTCAAAATCAGGTTACAAAGAAGCCATGATTTGGCACAGTGCAGATCTAACCTGGCAACTAATTTCGTTATGTGCATTTTGCCGACCTGGAATGCTTTTAGACAAATGCTTTTAGACGAAAAAGTAGACAAGTTAAAACAGGCTAAACATAGTCAGCCAGATTTAACAAAGTTCATTCTGTAGAAACGACGTAATTGTTGTGGTCCAGTTTTATTATTGTGAAGTCAGAAATGGATTCAGAAACCACTAGGAGAAGAGCAGTTGAGCTCATGTTTACCATATTCAAATCACCCGCAGTCAAACGGACACGGTGTATTATCTGAGAATAACACAACTTTCCACTTATATGAGAAGGTATCGTTCATGCGTTGTAAATCATCTATAAACTGGACTTTGTAAGAGGATGCTAATTAGAAAGTTTTCAGTTAACCGTACTATACTTACAAATGTGTATCTATTTTCTTTATTAGTGAAACAATTATCGTAAGTGATGTTGTCTCCACTCACAGAAAAATATTAAATCAACGCTTGAATTTCGCGTTAACTAGTGCACGAATGAATCTGGTGCAGCAACAATCGGAAACAATTTCCGGCGGTCCGTGAAAGTCAGATAGATCAGTAAAACACCTCTAGTTTCGGATTACTTCTGATGAAGACAATTAGTACACGAAGTCCAGTAATAAAAAAATAAATACACATGAATAATGACGAGTACCCGGGAATTTGGAGTGATAACGCTTAAACGCAGTGCATATTTTTGCCTCAGTCTTCTTACGCAGATTATGCCTTCAGTCGGAAGAAAGAGTGACACACTGAAGTCTTTCTCTAGCCTGTTATGAGGTCTATGATGCAAGTGATAATATGACTATTTCAAACATTAAGGCCCAAAGTGATGTCTGGGTAGCATGATATGAGCAGCGTCCATTGGAAAAAAGGGTGCAGTGGAACAAAGAAGTAAATCAGAAACGATATGAAACATTTAAATTAAATCACGGTAATTGTACACAGTAGATTTTGTCACCCTAGATTTGCTGTGGGTTGAACGGAGTTTCCTCTTCAGTGATAGAAATTCCGACGAATTCGGTATCCCCACTGTGTTAAGATTTGTGCTACCACTTCCAGATCACGATAACAAAAACGACATGTAAGTACAAGGCAAGACACACGACGACGAAGTAGTGCGCTGATTCAAACAGTCGACACGCAGTATATATGTAAAACGAACGTAACAGGTATGAAAATTAGTGCTTAACGAGAGACTAAAAAAGTGTAGGCTCTGCAACGGTTGCCTTAAATTCTACGTACGTGCAACAGTTCCAGTCAAATACTAGTAGTGGTCAAAGTATTCAAATGACACACATGATAACAACATTCTATCAAATGTCTGCTGGAGATGTGTATTCAGGTGGAGCACTTGGTCCTTTGTAGTCCTTCTGAACAGGGTAGTCAAATGACGTGAGTGATAGAGGAAGTGTTACTTGGATGCATCAGTATGATCATATTCTGATCTAATACTTCGGGATGTTATTGTCAACCTCTTGTCCAAGAAATGGCCTTCTCTGGTTTGGACTCATCAGATAAACATAAATTTAACCTCCGATAGTCAACATGGATGGTATACAGAAGATAGCATCAGCCATTTCATTTTCGCCATTCCTACACCTTGCAGTGGTTCCACAAGACAAAGTGTGTCAATCCCAACCAATGGTCGTTTACAAACTCTCCAAATGAGAAAGTTACCTATTTGCAACATAATACGTGAATCATACACCAACACTTATGGGGTCATCAACTGTAGATAACAAGCCAGTTACTATATCTCCCCTCTAACCAGTATGACAACCCGATCACTACTCATGCGAAGGTGGTTGGGTTTTCAGTCATAATAATTCGGTCGCACCTAACTTGATTTCATTGACTGAGTTATCAAAATTGCTGAATCGGGAGACCATGAATTGAATTAAAATCCCGACAGTAACTAGCAAACACGGTACTTACGGAATCTGAATCTAACAAAACTGGAATACAGCACATCTTTTCGGAAGATACCCGCTGAAGATTTTACGGGAATGAGAGAGCCCGAACCAAATGTCTTCAAGTTGGCCTTATTAACTCTCAATTACTAATTATCAATGTGAGGACAATGAAGGGCATTAGAAAACAGATGTCGTGAGGATGAGCGATCGTAACATACTACTCATACGACTGCCATTCAGTAGCGGGACCAGAGCATGCATTTTGACGTCGAAATAGCCGCGAGAAAAGTGCAAGAAGAAAGATCGGAGTGAAGCACCGCACGAAAAGGTTCTTACTTTGTAAAGGAACTGGGCACTGACGTCTATAACAGCTGTGGCGGTCTGGGCCCAGTACCGTATGCAAACGAGTGTTTTTGTTTGTTGTCCTGTTTAAGCCCTTGACCCATGTGTTGCTTTCTTGAATAAATAACCCTAGTGCCATCCGCGTTCTTGGTTTACAACACTGGTAATACTGTTCGATGATTCGTTAATCGTTTTTCTAAATACTTTTGTTTCCAATCTTTATGTTTCACTTCCACATTCGGAATGTGGAGAAACACTGATGAACTTAAGGGTTGTTCTCAGTACCTGACAAAGCAACTATCAAGTATGCTGAGTGTAATTGAAAACCGGATGTCATTCAGAAGTTCACTAAACCATTCTGATAGAAATAGGATAGGTTAATCGTGATCATTCACCAGCAGAATTTACACACAGAACAAACGGTCGGTGTCATGCCTAAGGTTCTGCATTCAGAAACTCAGCACCATAAAGCGTAATACTAATTCTGTGTAACAAAATATGAGCAGGCTTATAATCAGTTTTGTGATCTAGGGTACTTCACACGTCAGGATGTGAATATTGTGGAACCAACTTATTCTACTTTCCCAGTCTCATTAAAAAGGAAATGTTCGAAAGGAAATGTCACAGATAAAGTGCGCTGGTGAACCAGAAAGCATATTATCAATGTTTGACGAATATTAGCTAGTTAAGGAGCTACTCAAATGATCACAACCTGGAGTAGTAGAAATGATACATTCCGCGCTAGCCAATCCTAACCAAGATAGTTGTTACACTTCACATATTAATGTGTACAGCGAAAGCAGATGGTAAACCAAACTCATTTATTCATTAGTTAAATCTGATATTGACTGTTTACACTACCAACAAAACTGGTCGGTTTAGTCTGTTCATATGTGGAATTGGGTGTTTATAATTGACGGGTATTAGATGCTAAACTGTTCCAAGCATTCAATAGTCAATCGATCTGCAGCATCGGTCACACTCATAATCTGACTCTTCCAAATCATTGTTTATCTGTTCGCTGTCAGGGCTAACTTGTTACTATCATTTTCAGGTCATTTCCCATAAGATTTTTACTAGCTTTAAGGTGAATATACCGATCTCGAGCTCCCCATCTAGTCTGGTACAATAACACGTACTTTGGTCGACCAGCGGATGGCTGCCGTTTTCAGCTCAGGACAACAGTGTTTGTTTACATCAATGTTCACCTTATATAACCATTACTTTACATCGGATTTCACACTTTTGCTTCTTCCATCCTCCATGTTATCCCTTGTAATGTAGTACTATTTAAACCTTATCTGTAGCAATCTTCGTTACTGTTGCAGAAGTGTAAGATCCATACTTACCGATATAGGTAGAGTAAACTGTTCTGACTAGAAGGCGATGAATAACTTGTAATGAACCATCACCGATCATTTGTAACGGGACACTGTACTAACATTATACTGTTATATAATTACTATACTTGGAATACTAACCTGTAATAACCCATGCTGTGAGACGGGTAGCTTGAAAACTAAATTTGCTTCAAACTTTTGGTGAATTTCGTATATCAGCGCTGCCGCCTTATACAACAGTTTTGAAAGACTAGACGAAGGTAAATGAGCTCAATCGATAAATCCAAAGTCCAACTTATGTCCGTTAAAATTAATTTGAACTGATTCTCCACTTTTAATAGTATACGCATTTTAATATATCCATTTCACGGGAAATGATCCATGTACACCCCTGACCTTGGAGTTAAAGTGCTTTCGTGGTGTCCTTCTCCCTATTCTTTATGCTTTAGATGTTGTTGCTAGTCGTTAAAACACCAAAGACATAATTATGCGCTAAATTTTTGATGACTTCGTTTGGGTACTTGAAGATATAGATTGACTAGTGTGATCTTGAGCCCGTACCACTAATGCGGCCTGAAAAACTCTGCTGAGTCATATCAGTATTTAAGTATTCATTACGGTATGGATGTGAGTACTGCGACTAGCTAAAATCAGTAACGTCCAGTGGTTTGCTGTTTTAGGACTGATAAATAATCTATACGTACAATAAAAACAACGAACATAAAGGAAGCTTGTAATGTTGTGAAAACTAAACTCAGGCTTTTAATTAACTCATCGTTTTGTTAACTAATGAGTTTGAACATTAATCTTTTGCATTTTCATATTCGTATAAAGTCAGATTTCTAATCAGTCGACTGACAATATCCTACTATGAAGCAAAGTAACAGGTGATCAAACTTAGTTGATAAATGAAGCGAAAGAAGACATCTATTTAATTAAATTTCAATAGCAATAGCTGTACGATTCAAAAATATTGTTTCTACAGGGTTTTCATCGTTTTTTCAAATCTAATGTTAATTGGTGTTAAGTCATCTTAGGGGAACATGTTGTTACTACTTGTTTATCACGTCATTTGTGCCTTAAAACGACCAAAGTGCACTTCAAAAGATGTCTCCTTTTGCTTCGTTTATCAACCAAGTGTGATCACCTTTTACTTCCCTTCACAGCAGGATATTGTCAATCGACAGATTAGAAATCTGAATTTATACGAACATAAAAACGCGAAAGATCAATGTACAACTTCACTGGTTAACAACTTAGTAAGCCGTCTTCGAAATGATAGAATGAACGAGTGTAGCAGTGGTTGTGTTTGTTATTTATTAATGCCAGTCAAGCGTTCCTTAAAGAATGCTGTTTTGTTGACGTTCTTTAATTCATTAGAGCAGAAAGAAGACATATATTGCGATATGTTAACATTTCATTTACTCTCATCAGTCGCAAACGTAAAACATGCCAGTTATATACATCATACAGATAAGGACAGACAGGGATTAGACACGCATACAAGCACACCAAGTATTATGTACTCACGACCATGGCAACCCGATAGGTTGCCTCAACCACTTCTGTGCACACAGCGTCGGCTGGTATGTTCGGATGAGCATCGCTTCACAAAAAGCTAATAGTTCGAGTTTCGATTGCGCAACAGTATTTTGAATGAGTTAACTGGGTCAACTTGGTGACCTGTTGTCATGATGTGTTTAGCAATCGATGACGTTGGGTTTCGAGCCTTCAGTGCAACAGGTTGAGGCTGGTGCGTCATGTGTTGTTTCAATCATTTCGGAATGTGTTCGGCGACTCGCTGAGGTAGTTGTCGATCTGTTCTGCCTATGTAAACGTCACTGCAACTGCAAGTGAACTAGTAAACAACAAGGAAGACAGAAGAGTTTGGCAAGCTACATTCGCGACTGCGGAGAACTAGTCCTCTGGTGGTTTGAACTAAGCGCAACTGCGCAGCCGCATACGTTTGAGCAAGAGCAGACTTCAATTTGTGCTTTACCCCGACAAATTCATCGGGGCACATAATACGGTGAAGGAGAGCGCTAAGCCCATATTTACAGTTCAAAAGTAGGATGTTTTCTTATTCTTACCATTCAAAGGTGACCATTTAGCCAACGACAACGGATGTTATAAATGATTGGAAAAGCGTCATCCGGCCCTTGATAATCAACTGCTACGCAGTCATTGCATAAATGTTTCGAAACACTGAGTTCCCTTTAACTACCTCATTAGAGCAGAAGGAGAACATATATTGCGGTGTTAACATTTCATTTGTTGTCATCAGTTGTAAAAGTAAAACATGCAAGTTATATACATTATACAGATAATGACAGACAGGGTCATGATTGCATAATACTTGGTGTGCTTGTATGCGTGTCTAATCTCTGTCTGTCCTTATCTGTATGATGTATATAACTGGCATGTTTTACGTTTGCGACTGATGAGAGTAAATGAAATGTTAAAATATCGCAATATATGTCTTCTTTCTGCTCTAATGAAGTGGTTAAAGGGAACCCAGTGTTTCATACTTCTTTAATTCGATATTAGTGATCCCCAGCCATTTTCCCAGTCTGAAGCCGCCTGTGTTCTTTGACGCATCCGTTCACAAAATCCATATAAAATTTTACTGCTGCCAACCTTCTCTATCTGGACGTTGCCGTTGCAACCGACTGTATTTATACACGATTCGGCGTCAACTCATGGTTTGGTGGCTCATCAAACCTGAGGTGCGAGTATTCCAACACTCGGTGGAATACCTCGACGTGAGGGACAGGTACGTCCATATGCTCACAGTGAGCGGACCGGGGACATCGTAGGCGACCGGGTGAGTCATCGCTGACACATAAACCGGGCAGAAGTGCACACGACGTGAGAACGGAAACCAGGGAAGGTGTTTTGAACTAGAATTCTGACTCACAAACGTGAGCTCGCGTATAGCAAAGTAGTCAAAACTTTGGACAATAAAGATTCTGCTTTATTGGACACCTTTTTTCTATGACACTTTAAAAGCCAGGATCATAGAATGAACTGCAACAACGAATGAACAGAACCGCTCGAAACATTTTGCTGTAGTAGGGTAGGGAGACAGAACGTCTTCACAACTCCTCTAACATATGACCCACCTACAGAGCAAACATGTTTTTAAATCTACCGGACGTTGCTCGAAAAACTATGTCCATTCTTGTTAGGGGCACTTTACTACATAGACTATCAGGGCTGGCCTATCGGATGTACGAGAATCACCAGTTTGGTCAGCGGACTCGAATGAGTTGAAACGGCGGTTTTCCAAAATGGTTCACAAACACGGCTTGATAATCGAAACGTTTGTTAGTATCAGCGTCGGTCCGTTCTACCAAACGCTCCATTTCTGTCACGGAAACGTTTCATTCAGCAGACTCCAAGGTCAAGCTATAAGGATTACGACTGTTGGTCTCTGCTCAATATATAACATGTAGTTTAGGTTAAGCAATTCCACTTTCTTGAATTTCCTCACTGATACAGACTAACAGGTTATCGTAATCCCTCCAAAAGAAAAAAAGCAACTACCAACCGGTGTCATATACACTGAAGGCTATCAATCGTTCGGCCATTCAAATCTATGGTGTAAAGCTGCTCACCATTTCTCTTCGCCGTAAACATCCGTGTCCCCGTAGATCTATGATGGCGGATGTACAACACCCAACCATCGGGGTTGATTTCCTATCATCCTACGGAATTAGTTTCAACGTCAGTAATCGGAAATTGATCAATAACACGACCAACACACGTGTGAATGGCGCGATAACGTCGGATAGTCTGACAGGACAGCCTATTGTCATACTGCATAACATCTTTACAGTTCTCCTTTGATATTTTCCATAACTTCCCGGTCTGTCTGTCGTCACGACTGATTTTGAGCGTCGTCTGCGACTTGTTGCTATTCAGCCTTCAAATAGCCCATGGATCCAACACGGCAAATGATTTCCAAAATATCAGAGAATGACTGGCGTTCCTGTAGAGCTTTTTATGTACTGAAGACGTCCCCGTCTCTGATCGACTGCCTATTTCTTACATTCGTGACTTCTCTTTCAGATTATCTAGGAAGGCTGTCGTATCCAAGATAAATTTGGTTTGAGCCTACCGCCAAACTCACGTGCCCCCAGAGGGCGTACCAATGACGATAATCACCGCTGTCTTTGGACTCTATGCAGTCATTCACATGCTATTCGGTCTAGGTAGTAATTCTCACATTTTCCAAGGGGTTCATGGATCAAATACTCTGTGGTCTTGATTGTGTGTATGTCTGTACTGGTGACTTCTTAGTTGCTAGTGAAAACATTCAACAACACGAGTCACATTTTCAAAATCTACCTGAACGTTTTACCCAATACGGGTTGACACTAATCCCTGTGGGGTGCATATTCGGGATGTATTCCATAAATTTATTTAAACATCGAATCGATGGTAACATCATCCAATCTCTATCTCAGAAAATTAATGCCGTCAAGGATTATCCATAGCCACAGTCCCCAGAAAGTCTGACACTTTACATATTGTTAATTATCAATGTCATCTTATTCCACGATGTTCGGAGCTGTTAAAACCCCTCACAGACTTTCTGAAAGTCATTCACAATTATGCTGTTTTATTCACCGAGACTAATGTTGCGGTCCCTGCAGTCAAAGAAGCTTCATTACGAGTGATAATTTTATCATTTGTAAGTACATGAATGCTCGTTGCTCGTTTGAAGACCGACGCGTCTCAGTCGGCTGCTGACGTTGTTCTACACCAGATGTAAATGTTGAAATCCAACGGTTGCTTTTTTTCAACCGAGGAAACTCCAACCAACGAAAACTCGCTATATTACATTCATTCACCAGCTGCTGGCCTTTTAAATTGTTATAAAACACTTTCGACATCTTCTGGAGCGTTGCAACTGCGTCATTGTTGCTGATCAAAAGCTAGACATGTTTAACTTCCGTTATTCTGCTGATGGGTACTCTTCGAGAGAAGAAAGAGGAAGCGGTGTTCATCTCCGATGTACCATCGAAGTTCGTTTTATCGACAGCTCTAGCGGTTTCGTCAAGCTAAAAGGTCAACTAATTATTTACAAGTGCCATCGACCTTCTTGCTGTCGCGAAATCCCAGGTAAGCCATCCAGAACCGCTCCGTTTTTGCGACAGTCCTTCGCCAAAACTACTTGACATAGTTTAACTCCGGTTAGACTTCCCAGTTAGTGATAAACCAATTAATGATAATCCACTGGTTCCTCACGCACCGTGGTTTAAAAGCTTTAGTCACCTTCATTCCTTATCACACCCTGGTATACGTGCCATAAGAGAGTTGGTTAGTGATTGTTAAATTTGGCCAGGCAATCCTAGGGAGGTTTTTAACTACCGCTCAGAATCCATCAGCAGGCATTAAGGTAGGTGAGTTATGCTGAAAAGAGGATTGCTGACTGTTGGAATACCAACAACTTTCGGATTTCGTTGTAGGTAGTCCTTACTGATGCAAAGTAGACAGCGCACGACATCTCAGTCAGACCAATAATATTGGTGCACTCTCGTAACATGTACTTTGTTAAGTAAGAGAAAAATATCCTACCCGAATCGCGACAACAGTCTGCGTTTGCGTTCATCATTGTTACCAGTACTTTGAAAGTAATCGTGAATGTTAAATATCTTGATATCTATTTTAGCCTAGTGGGACTGTTCGAAGTGATCAGCAGCCGGACAGTCACAGTCAGTTAACACTGTTCTAGATACGACACGGATGTTACACTAACCCTGATTCAACGGGCAGAACGGATGAGTTATAGTTTACTCTTTTTACTGCTGGGCATACCATGAAAACATGTCATATTAATGATTCAAATAACTCGTTTAACATGTTATTGCGCAACCGGAATCATCAGTTGCTAGCCTCTTCCGATGCAGTGTACTTTAACACTTGCTGCTTACTTATGTGAATGCATAAAATTTTGACTTAATCAGTTTACCCGTCTTAGATTTGATGATATTCCTTCTTGCGATATACAGTCTACTTGCAACCGCTGCTGCTCTTGATGTTATCGGTGTGTTTTGTGTAAGTATGCTTGCTACATTCAGATTTATATGGAAGTTATTAACTACTACTGATATCTGTGTGACAGACTGTCGGAAGTCTGAGTATCCATTTCACGTGAACCTGACTGTTAATTGATTGTATAAAACCACAGTATAACGATAGCTCATGTTATCATTGCGTGACGTGTTGTAAGATGATCGGTGAAACCGGCGGAATTTTAGCTTGTCTACTGTGTAAGACTTAGGCTTACTTAATCTGTGGACTGGCCTTGTTTTTGTTAGTAGTACTTCAGGGGAGAACCCAAGTGGAAGTCTTAGAAATTTACTGCAGGTGAGTATGGTTGCTGTGATCTCAGAAGAGGGTCAGTTGCATTACACAGCCTTATCGCCTTATCGAAGACACACTGTGTACCTCACATAGTCTTAATGACCCTGACAACACAATTCGGTCCTAGACTTTCTTACGCTGAAGACACATCACGCAACTCAATGTAGAGGTGGCCAACACTCTGCGTAAGTAGGTGTGCATGTCCACATATTATATGCCACACTTAAACACAGAGGGGGCGAATTCAATAAATTACCTCAAACATCACTGTCGTAATTCAGAATGGATTTGGAAGAACTATTGACCCATAGATCATAGAATGCACACTTGATGTCCCTTCTCGTTCTGAACAGTTGCACAATTGAGTTAGCAAAATAACTGGCAGTACTTTTTAATTGTACATTGGTAAGTGGTGGTCTACTGAGAACTTTGAAACAGTTCACACTTATACTCATCCTTAATGGTGGATACACAGATGATCCAACAACCTATCTGCCAGTAGCACTGCTCCCGATGGGCTACAGAATGATAAACAGTTAAATAGCCCTCTCTCTCTGGGCCAAGTTAGCAAACCTCGAACTTGTTACCAGGAGATAGCATGGATTTTGTAAAGGATATCTATGCACATGACGTTGCTAACTCTTTGTGACTTTTGGTCAAAAGATGCCGACGCAGGACTGGCCATCGATGTTTATTGCGTTGAATTTCTAAAATCTCTGACAACGTTGCACACTCCATAACTGAGGTTTCGACAGGCGCCTACTCACTTAATATAAGGAGTAACTAACCGAACGTAATTTCAACGTCAAAGTGAATTAACTGTTTCTAGCGGCGTTCCGCAGGGATCCATCTCAAGATATATGTTGTTCATTCTTTTCGTTCTTGATGTACCCAGTATAGTCAAATCGATGATGTTGCTTTACCCTAATCGTGCCCGGAATACGCAATGGTCTTACTCGGTAATTCGAATTGTCCAAACCAGTGGTCCATGAAAATTAACTTAGATTTCAGTGTCGACAAATAAAGTCATGCTTATTCAACATCACAACTGTATTGATTACTCATATCCGAATGCGAACGAGATACAGGAACCATAGTGAGTCTACCAAAAAAATGTGCAGTGTTGCCTAAGTAGCCTACCTACCCTTGAATCTGTTGCGGGGAATTCATGGAACCTTTCAATTTAATTTTTTTCTCGTATGTTTTCTCCCATGATTCACCCACACTCGGCATCGAACATATGAGCCTGTCGTCCTTTTCCTAAAAAGTTTTAGCACTTGTTTACTTCGAGTCACTTTTTCTTTACACTTAGAAAACCGTCAACACAATGTTTCGTCTGAATAACGCAGACGAGACTTTCCAGTTAAAAGTTTTCCACATTCCTGTACTAAAGAATGAACCAATGAACCAACAACTCTAAGTGCCAGCACGAAGTTAAACAGCTGTTCTCGAACATTCTCCAGTTTCTTACACTGAATAATAATAAGTAGTTTTGCAGACTCGAGATTAGATGATACCCAATTGTGAAAATTCAGGACCTCGGCTGGATTTGAACCAACGACAGAAACACCATGCCCAAACGCGGCATGCGCCCTACCGCCAAGCCATGAGCTCGGACAGACTAACACTTACCCGCAACATACACGAGTCACGTATTAAAGTGAAAACAAGTGAGACTGGAGACCACTGAACTTGGTCAGGTCATCGGTGATTACAATCTGTATGGGCGTTAAAGAGACGTATTTAGTTTGACAAATGTAGTAACGACACCTAAATCCTATAAGTAGATTTCACGTGTACACTATATTACTAAATTTACAGTTAGAGTTGGTATGAACGGCGGATCCTATTTTTTACGATATTGAATCAATCCGTCAAATGGATGAACCACTCTGAAGGTTAATTTGTAGAAAACGACTTGAAGTAACCAAGATGTTCGTTGCCAAGTTTTTTCCCTAGTATACAAGTGGTACTGGACATGCTACTTTAAAAATGGAGCACAATAGCATCGCGTGCGGATACCATGTCGGCTGAAACTTAGCCTGTTTATGACACGTTTAATCAAGTGAATTATCTCAGAGAATCCGAGATGGAAACATACAATTTAAAGTGAAGTGTTAAATCTGCCAGAAGGCGGATAAAGATCTTAGTTCTAAAACTGGTCTTTAGCCTAAATTCGAATTCCGTTGGAACTGCCCACTCAGCTGCGCGTGACATCACTTCGTTCAGTATCTGCTCCGGTTTGGCTCCATGAGTGAAGGTGAAGTCTGTCTAAACTTTTGTTCTGTTGCCGTCAGGCAGGTTAGGTTGAAAGTACCTGATCGGAGAGGTTCATGACCATCTCTTGTAGCGGCTTCATATTGGTTCAAATCAAACCATTTATTAGAGCAGAAAGAAGACATATTGCGATATGTTAACATTTCATTTACTCTCATCAGTCGCAAACGTAAAACATGCAAATTATATACATTATACAGATAAGGACAGACAGGGATTAGACACGCATACAAGCACACGAAGTATTATGCAATCATGACCCTGTCTGTCATTATCTGTATAATGTATATAACTTGCATGTTTTACTTTTACAACTGATGACAACAAATGAAATGTTAACACCGCAATATATGTTCTCCTTCTGCTCTAATGAGGTGGTTAAAGGGAACTCAGTGTTTCGAAACATTTGTGCGATGACTGCGTAGCAGTTGATTATCAAGGGCCGGATGACGCTTTTCCAATCATTTATAACATCCGTTGAGCTCATTTTTGCACTGTCGGTTTTTCGACTCTCATGGACGGCAAATCCAGTTGCCATCCGATTCTGAAGCACACGTCTATTTACGCAAAGTGATTCTTTCAAATACTTCATCTCCCGTTGTAGTCATTTAACAAAGCAAAATCTCTGTTCGATTCGCTCTAGTGTATCAGCTGAAATCTTAGTCCAAAACGCAACCTACACATTTCTACTAGATTTAGTCCTACGATGGATTTCACATACCATTTACCGCACTTTTGGTTGAATCGACTCAGTGAAAGCTTGGTTGATCTCATGCACGATCCGTGAGTCACCTGCTTTCGGTTAACCATGTAAACGGGCGGGCCACACAGGCACACTCATATTGTCTGCTTGTAGGCGCTTAATAAGACACGACATGTTTTGAGCATATCTCACATCCTTCTTGAGATATCTTGTTAAGAGTTAAAAAAAACTCTAAAAAACTTATCTATCTTGGTTACTGTCACACTATGACCATCTGTCTTGAAACCAATTGGGGCCCTGGTAAATGTGAACCGTTGGGCTTAGTGGAGTGTGTGTACCATGGCAAGCAGACGTGTCGCTGTAGCGCCGTCACCAACGTGCTCTTCCTCCTCCAGTGAGCTATGACTTATCCCATATCTGTTTAATTGGATGACTTGTGAAATATATTCAACATTCCTCTATAATTCGCATATATGTCACTGGAGTGTAAAAGCCGGATCAGAATGACCGATAACGACTGTATGCACAACTGACGTGTTAAAATCTGCACGGGAATATTGAGGGAGTTCACATACCTGTAATAAAGTCTCTACTGAATTTGTTTTATGGAGAGGTTACAAAGTTGTGAAAATATTATGGCAGTCATGTTACAGTCATTTGGAAGGCAGGTCTTAATGATAAACAACATAACATCAATTTAATGCCGATAATCTTTGAACAAACATTTAGCATACTCGAAATCAAATCTGTTGATTACTAGGGAACTTCAGTAACTGTGGGAATTGACCTTTTACATAATAAACACTGACATTTCCGAAACCAGAATTTGAATTCACGGAACCACCGGGTTAGTTAATGATAAACATGCTTCGAAATACATCAAAATGCAGACGATGATGATTGGACCTTGAAAGTAGATCTTGAAATACCTACGAGTATGAATAGAATAAGACCGTAGTGTACGGGTGAGTTTATTCCATGTTACGCTATCGTTCAAAAGCAACAATTATTTGGTCTTAATCGGATGTTGTTCAGACGTGGCACTAAAGCACTCTTAGAAGGTCACTTAACATATACGTATTTGAGGGGATTGCTTGTGTTATACACAAAATCATAGAGATCTTACGTTGTGTATGTGGGCGTAGATAGACCAACAGAAATATGATTAATCTCGGTTAGTCTATCAACAAGTAAACACTGAAGTAGTTCCTGAGATCACATTGGTTTTGTAACAAGTGCCATAAAGAATAACACTTTTTTCGGACAGGAAACTCGGTGGATTCTACGACCGACGTTATTGCATTGAAATCTAGAGTGGAACATAACAATACATATTTAAAGACCAGGAAGGTGGGAAATTGTTCCGAAAGGTGTTAAGTATATGTTTGTTGCTCACTGATTTCGGTTACTTTTCATATTTCCTTATAAACTGGAGTGTTTTCTCGGATAGGTTTGACATTTCTGATAGCGTAGTGATAAATTACTTCATTCTCAAATACTTGTTTATTAATCATGCAAACCAGTGCAATTTGCTGATTCACTGTTTCACTTAAACATAACTGTTCACACTACCACAACAACTGTTCCTCTCCATGTCCCTTCAATCAACATCATTTTTACCTTGTCACATTACCTCCAATTTTCCAATTTTCTAGAATTTTAGGGGCACCTCATAATTCTACCATTTTCAACTCTGGATTGGTTATCTCGGCGAGGATTTAACCAAACTGGCCATTATTACCATCCTTGTTTATTACCTTAAGTACGATCGTCGGCATTTTCATGTTCACCGGTGCAAACCTGAGTTCAAAGATTTAATCATGTTTGTTTACTTTACTGTTTACGAGATTTTCATGAAGATTCTTCCTTTGAGGCTCAATATCCTTTTTCATCTTCAGTGGGAACACGGTGGATGATTGGCGATGATGCCAAAACGAACATTAGTTCCATAGAATGGTGTGAAAGAACTTTGCTGATCACCTGATTAAAATGACAATTGTAGTATTATACTGGTGTACTGATGCACACTAAAACAACTATGCTGCTTTACCGCATGGGACATTTAATTACTTTGTCCATCCTTCAGGTTCTTTGGAACCAGCAACAAGCAACGATAATGGCTCGTTCATATGAGCCACGGAACACTTTGAATTGTGGGATGAGGGGCATTGTAGCAGACTACTCTCCATAAACTTTTGTTGTTTGGTTATGTAACTGGGTCTTTTAAACACATGTTTGTTTGTCTATACAACGCTGTGGGACTTTTATGCTGTTTCTTCCCATGAAACGTTTTTTAACCTTACTGTCTCCACAGTGAACTCATTAAATAACCGGTATTTCACTGTGTCCATGTTTCCTGTAAGTAAACCAACCTTTATGATGTCGAAACCCCAAAAATTTTTCGATTCCCCTTTGTCCAGACAGCAATTTGTTATGATCCTGCTTTTGTTGCAGAACTTTGGATTATAAACATACTTAAAAACTTTCAGTTTGTTCACGTAATTCTGAGGCCATAATGTGTAGCAACAAATCTTAACAACTGACCAATTTCGAAAATTATTATGACTGTTTTCTACTGTGACTTGTGGTCAAATTAATTCAATCAGGAGCATTGAATGTTTTCTGTCGATCTCCACTTATTGACAACAGGTAACCTACCATTTTCTATCTCACAGGCATTGATGCCATCGTAAGAGGATGTATCAGGAAATGGTATTGGAAGTATTCCGGTCTATTCGTATACAACGCCAAGTAGATTGTTCATTTCGACGAGTCCTACTGTCACATTTCTCTAACCTTATGAGCAACATCATTCAACGCGTGTCAGAGTCTATTAGCATACCGGAAGACATAACATCGTTTGTTATTGTTTGACCATACTGTAACTATACACATATGGAAAGGGCTGATTGAAAATTTTTATAGTAAACACATTGAACAAATTAATTCTCTTCTGAGGTTGCATAAGAGTTGTAGTATTATAAAGTGAATCACCACTATTCTCAAAAAATGCAGTACTCCTGTGATGTTGGTAGATTCGCAACTGATACGTAACCAGGAAGACCAGAGCAGAAGTGAGTCAACAATAGAAGAAGCAAAATGTGTGGAACCTAATCACTATTTAGATATACAACATCAAGTCTCTTGCAACGTTTAAACAAACAAATGGGCTATAAGTGGAATTTACATGTCATCAGCTTTATCTGCATTCAGATAGACATTTTAGATAGACATTCGGTAACAAAGCGAACTAGATTGCTGTTGGCAGTAGACCACAATGCGTAGTAATTTGGCTTTTGTGCTTTTTGTAACATGTTTCCGAGTGTACAAAAAATTGAAGTTGAACTAAGATGAAGCTTGCCTCTACTATTTGTGTCTGCCTTATTAGAACTGGGGTCAGAATATTATCAAATAAATACGTTACTAGATGTTATTCATCATGCTATTAGTAAAGGTCCAGAGGCCACCAACAACATTCCGCTACGACATCTACGGAGAGAAATACATTAGTTAGCAGATGATTGTTTAAACAGAGGTTTAATTTGTAAAGTTTTTATCACAAAGAAAGGCCTCAGAATTCATGTTCCAGTAAGCGTCATTTTTGAACTTCATTGACGTCGGATGGAAACGAATCGATGGGGTTTATTGATGCATCAAGAATGGGGTTTCTGCACTAATCCATTCGAATAGAATAGTGCTTCAACAGCAGATATTGTCGAATGTACATTCATTCCTGGTAAATAGTGCGTACAAAATAATTCACGTTTGTCTGCATCTAACAACAGAAGTTCCTGCAATCGGACACCCCTTTATGGTCGATTCTTGTATCTTCTGACTACCCAGTGCACATAGGACATCGACGGGTTACATTCTTGAACGAGCCGATAGACGCTCTCCTGTGGACTGTTTTTCACGCGTCGCGGAACACTACTGGCAGAAGATCTATCCGTTAATTGGCGCGCTTGACCAGTTCTTTGGAGTTAACGAACAATGCTCGTTGTAGCTAACATTTTCAACAGCGTCCAAACTGATTTACAGATAACCGATCACATACTTACACGTCTTGCATTAAACTCATTAATGGTCTTCTCCACACCTTAAAGACACGCGGTATAGATGAAAACCAGTTTAATGCACTGTTCAATTGTCAGATTGTTGGCGTCTATCATTTTACTTGCGTTACGGGAAAGTGATCCGGTTCCAAGTTGTGCACGGCTGCTCTCCGGCAAACTGGACTGAGTGAAGTGTAATTTGACATATCCTAGCGCAAGAAAAATGAGACAGACAGGCATTTTTCATGAACAGGAGGGCTTCCGGAGAAAAAATGTTTCAATGTGAACAACATTTTTGAATGAGCCATCCTTACCGATCGCGATAACGCAACAAGCTGCTTTTACCACGTCATGAATGTAATGGTCAAATAAGATACGTTGACAAAAAATAAAACGTCACATTTCATTAACGGCCAAAATATTGAGAAATGTAATGCGTCATCTAGCGTTTTGGGAACACCGTTATTAACTGTCAAGTCAGAGACCAAAAATCGCACGATATGCCTAAAATCACAGCACAATGTGTCTCAGATTCTGTTCGAAAAGGATCAGTTTCCGATCCGTCCTGTGATAATAATGAATTTGTTTTGTTTCTGAATGCAGTATTTTATCATCCATAGTTTGATGAAAAACTGTTGTGGTGGCACAGTCTGCCGAGGAAATAAATCGCATTTCTGAATTGTTAATTGGCTGCAACCGATGCCTGTTGGTTAGCAGCATAGTGTTGCTTTTCAAGGGTTGAAACGTTTACAGAGACATGTGTCAATAGCCCTGTGTTATTTATCATGGACTTTGATGACCAAAACTGGATCAGTCGGACCAAGCGACTTCAGTAGAAACGCGAGTACATTCCAAACTTACACACAATCAGCTAATGTGATTGCGGTCTGAGGAATGTGTTCTGCTCTTTCAGCCATCTGACTCGGTTAGGGGGCCTGATTTGAGTAAGCCATTCCGTCTGGACTCCAGATTTTGTAGCCGGGTGAAGATTTCTGGGACAACCACTACAATCCAGTTCTTGCATCTTAAGAGTTCTTCATGTATTGAGGAGGAGTGATCGTACTATATTACTCACTCCACTGCTATTCAGTAGTGGGGCTTGAGTATAGGTTTATACATTGAAGTAACCGCAGGAAAATTGCAGGAAGAAACATCGGAGTGCAGTATCGCATGATATGGTTCTTGGTACGTAAAAAAAGTAAAGAAACTGAGCACTGGCGTCTGTGCAGCAGTGGCGGTCTGGTCCCAGTGCCACACATAGATGAATGTTTGTGTTTTTTGTCATGTTTACATGCACAACCCATGTGTTGTTTTCCCGAATAAATAACCCTTGCGATATCCGCGTTCTTGGCTCACAACGTTTATAACGGTGCTTGGCACCAAACAGCATTTCAAGGTAAGACTCTTTTTTGTCAGTAACACGTACATAAGTCAAGTGCACATAATTATCATGTAAAAGAATTAATTCAAATCACCCAGGTCATAATCGTCTTGAGCTGACTGATTGGACTGTTCCTATCAAATGCTGATCGATTGCTATATGTATCACATCTCATCTGTCTGTTACCAACCGACACCCTCCCATATTTCATAGCATAACTCTTATCCTTCCACTTTGAGAATAAATTCAAATGTTGAGAACTGTCACACAAGCCCCTTGGATGTATGATTGCCGACTAAACGAACTCTATTATTTTGCCCGCACGTACCTTTTCTTTCATCCATTTGTTTACCACTTCGTATACGGAACTGAGGAGAACGAACGAAATGTTGTTCGAGTATGCATCTTACATAATAATTTTGGCCTTATTCAAGTTCACACGACGTCGAAAATGTTCTAATTTTTTTCTAAGTGGCAAACAAAGTCAACAATACTAGTATTCGACTTATGATTGTTCACCCTAGTTACATTAAGTTGTTTAAGAAAGATTATGTCTTGAAAGCCGTGCACACGGTGTATGGAAGACTGAACAAAGAGCTGAGTCATTTATTCGAAGCAGTTTCATTGAGAAAGTTGAGAATTCTGTAAAAGACAGAGGACAATAGTTGAGTTAGGATTAGGTTAGGTATCTCACTCATAGTGTTGTTTATCAAGTTCCTTAGCATTTGCGCTTCCTTTCCACATAGGTCGAAATCACTCCGTCTTCTTGCAGCTGGCAAGTATCCACTACGGATGCAGAATGGATTGAGAGCGGCTTTGTAAAACTTTGGTTCAGGCGGACCACTATCAAAGAGGTCGACAACAATGTGATAGTTATTTATGGTTTACTGAATAACATGGGTAATAACAAGGCGGTCGGATGCGAAACAAAATTCACGCAGTTCAAACACGGTGCAACAGACATCGGATTATACTCACAAGGTTTTTAAAGATTTCCGACATAACCACCACATTATTGCAAATTGCCAATGTTCGAGAAGCCCAGATGTGGTTCAGCTTTGCACAGATTGCTGGCGAGAGCTCGGAGATGTGACAGTGTTTGTAGAATGAAGTACGAAATAGGTAAAAGAGCCGTGTATTGTCGTTAAGCGAATGGACCCATAGAAAGAGAGGCGATCAAGTGTGCATGAACGGTATACTGAGAAACAAGGTCACACTATTCATTTTGAGTCTGTTATTCATAGTCCAGTAGCAAATCTGTAAGATAAGCGCCGACTTTCTGAAGGAAACCTGTGCAGCTGATATCCTTCTAAATATACTCATGTTCGTTACACCTCTTAATTAAAGGTTGGGCAAATGTAAATCCCTACATTCAGTATCGTTTAATCCCAACCTCACTGCTGTTTTCATGATTTCCAACGTTATCCCCCGAAAATTCCCTGAATTCTGAGAAACAGCGTATGATTATCAAAACATTTGGTACAGGGATAGTCGAACGACGTAGCAATATTTTGTCATTGACGAACCGAAAATCTACCAGTCAACCTTCAATAAGGCATAGCGATTTCTTTCTTTCCTCATACTGCTGAAAAAAGACAATACTTAAGAGAGTCCAGTCAAATCCGAGCCAAACTGGAGCTAAACACATGTTTTATACTTCCTTCCAAATGTCGATCCACGCCAATAAAAATCGGCCATCACAACAAGTCGTATCAGTTAAACTACTCGTCTATGCACCCATAAGTTTCTGTCACTGTCCGCAGGGTCTGAATACTCATGAACTTGAGCGCTGGTTTAGTTTGCACCATTTGACCTTCAGCTGTCTAGCAGTGAATACCATATCAATCGGAATCTATACTACTTTCAATTCATCTTGGTAGTCTAACACTCAGCACTAAGCCAAGTAATAAACCTGTGGTCTACAGCCTTCCAGTTGTTATCAAACTATTGCTCTCAAAATCGGCCGTGCACTACTATCTCTCTATATCTTTAAACAGTGGTATATTGTCAACTTTGCTGTAGCTTCAATGGACACTGTTCCTCGCAAAAACAACCATATTTTACCATGTGACGGCAGCAATTCGTAATCCCGTCGAAAACACCATCTTCCCGGGTAAAGCTATACCGTTTGAAGTCCCCTCAATTCATCACTGAACTTAGTCAATCAGTATGAGTTAGTGAGCCACCACATGTTCGAATGTTATTTCAATTTCTATTCGAGATCGTTCTATCTCTTTAGCAGGCCTTAAAAAACGGACTGTCAGTCAGGTTTTATTACCCAGCGGATGCAAACGAAAACAAAGGAGGTTATACATATGACATGTTTAGCCCTTTCCAAAAGTTTCGCAAACAACTTGTTCAACACTGTCAAAAGTTCATTAGAAAACCAGTGCCATTAGCAGTGTTGCCCAGAAACCTTTGGCTACTGTTTCAGCTACTATCATTTCACAAAGAATGACCTGACTATGTCTAAAGGTCACCAAGATTAAGCAGCTACAACGGAAGGTATTGACAACTTATTTAGTGTCCATTTGGTTTCATCCATAACCTATCCCTCCTATTTACTGAGCGATAAAGATAAATAATTTTGTCATATCCATCGCTGAACTTGGGACCAGGCAACGGTAATTGCGCACCACCATATGACTGGTTGTTAGTACAATTTACGGACCTCTCGTTGGACTTAGTTCAGCTCTGCAGTAAACCAGACGGTGGACAGTCATCCTCTGCAGCAAAAAGTCACCTTTTGTAATTTTGTTTGGAACGTAGGTTTGTTTGTCTGCATGCGACAGCTTGTTGCTACTTTCGGCCACTAATTTTTATCTGTTCGCCAATGTTTTAATGGATAACTGTGATTCCCAGCCCATAAAACCCCATTTCACGCCGTTTTCATGGTTTAGTAAACTAACCCGAATAACTTGCAGATAGTACACACAATAATGACTATTCAGTTGCCAGAGATCTTGCCAACAACATTGAGCTTTCCTTCATCCCGAAGATTTTGCCGCCCCTATCACTAATCCAAGTAGAACAAACAGCTAGAGATCAGACAAACAGTTTGTCTCGGTACTGGTATGTTCGCCGAGCTTGGCATTTAGATTGCAAACGTTTCCTCACCGAACGATGTGACATCATCAGTGCGTGTTTCAGCGTATATTTTTTGAGTCTGACCAAACTCCACTCTGAAACACTTACGCACTGATGATGTCAAGTCGTTTGGTGGTGAAATGTTTGCAACTTGAATGTCAAGCTCGGCAAACATACCAATACCAAAACCATCAATCCGAGCTACGAACAGCAACATCACTGTTCACAGTTATCATAAAAAAATGCCGTTTGTCTGTTCGCAGTCAGAGCGTAATGCAAAACATCATCTAAACCGAACGCACTGGACGGGTGCTTTTATCTTCCGTTGGCTCACTGAAAATTCAATGCGGGCTAAAGCGATGATCAAGAAAATTTTCATGAAGAACGGAAAATAAATTACAGTAGAAATATCTATAAGCTTACTTATTCCTTAGGCTATAACAATCTACCTGTACAATGGAAAACTGAACTAATATTTTAGACCCTTCGTTGGTTAATAATTCGAAAATCTGATTATAAGTATGGTCATTAAAATAACAATAAGAAGTCGGGTGACTCATGCAACAATCTTCGGTAGATCACTATAAGTTGTCAGGGGTAGCCTGTCACAAAACTTTATGATTGACCGTTATAAAGACATACAATAGAAAGAATGATGCAGAAAACATGAGGAGAATGAGTTGTAACTCTGGTGCTCTTATTTTCTAGTCAATTCCCAATTCGTTCACACTTGTAAAACAGCACTAGCCAGGTCGGGGTGTTTTGAAAACAAAATAGTTTATAGATCATCACGTGACACCATGAATGTGATTCGACAACGAAATGCGGATGCTTGTCATATGTGGAGTTGCATTAAATTACCCCGACCACAGCCCAGAAGACTAGAGGATACTTCTTCTAAAACATTCGATCGTAGAAACGCTTGGATTTTCAGAAAAGTTGAATTGGAAGCTATTCAGAAGGAGATACAAAGGTTGCGTAAACAAAGAGTAAGTATCAGTAACATTTACTTGTCCTAAGACATTCGCCTGAAACTTTGCTTGTTCGGCCATGGTGTGAGCAATTATGTAGTCTTGAATTGTTTTCCCAAATAAGTTAGCCTCACAGTCTCCATACAGTCGGCAGACTAATATAATGAACCGAGCGAATAAAAGAAGGAAACTGAAAGCGCTAAACCTTTTTTTCAAAAATAATTAATCTCACCACTAATACTGTTTTTACGTTGTGTGCACCATTGTCACATCTGAGAACATTTTCAACAAGCAGAGTTGAGATGAGGGGTGACGCAAGCCACAATATCTACTGGTCATGCACAAGGTCGTATAGAATTTATGAGTGAACTAGCAACTGAGTGTATCTTGATAAATGGGCAATTCCTTGTCCCGTTGGTATCACCTCCAAAACCTCTCCAGCGAGACGAGCAATATTTTCTTAGCACATGTACATCATCGCCCATTAGCTCTGCGATTTTACCAGTTCATCAACAACTCCGTTGCACAAAATGCAGTGCGATAAAGGTTGCATCGAACCACGAGTTGTGTTATCCAATCAGTATTGATATATGGTGATTGGCCTAGAGTGGGGATATTAGCTATTGTGGACAGTAATGTTGCGCGCGTCATCGGACCATTTGGCACACAACCATACAGATATAATGGTGATCAAATATCAGATGTTTAGGGCGGGTTTCTGCATAATTTATCAAGGATACCGATTCGTGGGACAAGACTGATCACTGTGGTCAATGAAATAACCGAGAAGCAAAAGTCATTGCGATGCCACGCGCCAAACTTTTATGCACGCACTGAACGTCTTCAGTCATTTCACAGACACTGTATCGACAATATTAAAAGCAAATGGCACATAACTATCCAAGTAGATAAAGCATCTGTATGTCTCAGACGCCTTGCTTGTAGAAACGGTGATAAGGTTGTGACTGCACATTAAACATGCAGAGTGTGTCCCATTCAGGTATGCTGTGTTCGTCAAAGGGTTTGACTTACAATAAATACTAGCTGCAGGTGTAATATTTAATATTGATCGGCTCACAATCCGAAAGAGACTATATTCTGAGATCCTCGGAATCTACATATCCACTTAGGGCCATATCCGTTACACTTGTGTTGAACGCCAGTTTACATACGGTAACAGTGAGACAACATTCCACTAACGTACTGTTGATGGACCCGCAATAATTTCAGCAGCTGGAGGTGCCTACCAAATTCGCGTTCTGCTAAGTACTTCGGAATGCGCTTTGCAGCCTCAAAATGCAAAGTACTTTTGCAAGATTGTTGTGATTACGTAGATTTAATGTTAGATAATGGTGTCATGGAAGTTGTTGACCGGTTTGTATTTTTGGGAAGCTGCATCAGCGGTGGCGACGAAGGTGTTAGGAATGAAATAGAGGCGCGTATTTCCAAGGCTAGGGCGGTGGTTACTAATCTCAGGCACCTCTGGCGAGAGAAAGATATCTCTCTGAAGCTTAAGGGTCGCGTATAGCAGACAACAGTGAGGGCTGTATTACTTTACGACAGCGAAACCTGGCCACTCAGTGTAGAAGACGTGAACCGTCTTCAGGTGTTTGACCACCGATGTCTGCGTTCAATCGCTCGTGTCGTGTGGCACCAGCGAGCAACCAACGAGGAGGTTAGGAAGCGGGTGTTTAGCACCGATTGTCAGACGAGTTCTTTTATTCAGTCGCTACATTTGCACAGACTTAGATGGTTAGGCCATGTACTAAGGATGCTAAACAGTCGCCTGCCACATCGAGCATTCTTTACCGACGCTGTGCACGACTGACGTGAAGTGCTAGGTGGACAAATGATGCTCTGGCGTAGACAAATGAAATCGTTCACGAAGGGGTTGGGCATTGTAGATCGGGTTCGTCTCTCGAGCTGGGGCCCTCGCGACTCAGAGTCGATGGCTTGAGACGTTAGGTGAGATGTGGTGTGAGTGTTGTTGTTGTTGTTTGGTCGAGTTGTCTGTGAAGTGAGTGCACTTAATGACGCACGACAGTGAAAGCCGTGAAGAAGCTGTCCTTTTGATGATGCCTGACTATAAATTACAGTTCGGTTGTTTGTTTGTCAGGTGTAGGCACCTTGCTGTTATATGTTTGAATATTGATCTAGCTATTTTTAGTAGTTAGGTAGTTTTCGGTAACCCTCTTTTTTCTTCTCTTCCTATGCAGGGTTTGTTCCTTCCTTCTCCGTGGTTGTGTGTTAGTCAAGCATCAGTGTGAGTCACTGATATATTGCTGAATATGATGAGGGTGATCGTATTCCTGCAGGTGGAAATTACCGTTGATAAGCCCTGCCGTTTGGACAAAAAAATGTAATCGGTTCAGAAAAGAATTTGTGATGATCATCTTCGACAGAAGTTGAAAGTACTAGGTATGGACTATGGTATTACAACTTTTCAATATGTTCAACTTCAGACTACTAGGTATTCGGAGAGAAGGTTGCCGAGAGTGCTAGTAATTGGCGAACTAGCTCTGCTGTCCACATTTAACTGCGGTGACTCTGGCAAACTGAAGTACTTTTCAAGCTCTGAAGCAGTGGATTATCCATATCACTTGTGGTCTTTCTGCTTTCTTCTTGACAGCTAGTACAACCACGGATCAGAGGAACTGCGTTTGACACTGCGGTGATTAAATTTCTTCCCAACTTCTTAAGCAAAATATTAGCACTTTCCCGGCCGCAACTGTAGTCATAAACATGGTAAGAAGTATTTGGTAGTCCTCCAAGCGAGGAGTTAAAAAACTACTTCAGTCGTACATTGTGTCCCTTGTGAGTGAAAGCTGACTGACTGAACGTCTCAGTGCACTGGGTGTGTTGCTGGAACTGTAAGTAGTGCAGTGCAAGCCAGCTGTTCCTATATAATTACGTGGGCTTTCTTTGAATTTGTACGTTCGATTGGGCCGTTCAGACAGAACACTCCAACAACCATCCATACATTAGCACAGGACAAATTGATTTCGTCTGAAAAATAGCTGCCTCCCTTCTATGGAATAATCTTCCATTGTCTTATTAAACTACAGTTTTTATATTGTACGTTTCCTACAAAAAGTGAGGTGCTAAATCAATGTGCACAGCAAGACATACAATGACTGCCTGTTTAAAGTAAACTGGAGGTCCGGAGTCATTTTATTTGTGTGAAATATGACCATTTGTATTGCATACCTGATCGCTGTAGGGGAGTTGTTGTTTAGATTTGGTTTTTAAGTTGCTGGTTGTGCGGTATTAGCTTTAAGTAAAAATATTCTCACATTATATTATGCAAATGTCTTTTTAAATATGTACGCAAAACTAAATATCTTCTCGCCTAATCTGTTTTCACATCAACTCATTTCATAGTCACATGTGAGACAGTTTATACAGTGTCCTTTTTCAACCGCTAACTACGTTCGAAGACAAGGAAGACTGGTTCGGAATGAGGAAAAAGACGCCTTATGCCGTGTACCTGTGAAAACACACAGTAAACAATTATGCAATTGTACCGGCTGTTGTCGCAATTCACAGTGCTGTCCAAAGATACCACAAGGACGGGGAATATTCGCACGTCGTACTCATGTTCTAGCCGGGGCCTCAGCCTAAGAATGTACCAGGCCAAGCGTGACTAGAACGGCTTCTATTTGATTTTATTGGCAACATTATTTCTGTTAGTGAAGATTATTTTGTCATCAACACTGTTCTACATTGTTAATTTATAATCGATTACATATTTGCGTTCCAGTTTATTACTCAAGCCTTACACGAAATTGGGATGGCCACAATTACGTCTCTGCCAATCAATTAAATAGAACGCCTATTTTCACTTTTCTGTCCTATCTGGTTTTGACTCCATAAAACCATCATGATCTAATTATCATTTACGAAGAGGTTGTTTGTTGTTGTGGTTTTTGTTGTCTCCGTCATGCGACACCACAGTTGAGCTTCGATTATTTTGATTGATAAATCACATCGTAGACAATGCCTTTGGCAACCAGATGGTTAAGTTTATTGGTTTGTGAAAGTTTTGGTTAGCTATATTTATGTCATTGCTAGATAGGAAGAAAACATTGGCAACGAATTTCTGGTTAAGGAAGACCTATTGAGATAAACATAATTATAATCTCAAAACATTTGTGTCGCTGTAAAGTTAATTAACGATTTTGCTTGGTACAGGTGGACAGGGAGAATTTTCTCTGATAATGACGCCACTTGATCAGTGCTCAGTCGTTCGTAAGGTGATTGTTACAATCGCCTAACTTCTGGCAAGGTTAATGATTGCTGATGTATTGTACAATTGGGGTGTTGGTATACAAAAGCCTATCGTTTGGTCTTCTTAAAGAACTAGTTCTACTTGGTTAAGCTTGAGGAAGTGCGATTCTTCTACTTCTCAAAAAGTTGGTCTGCAGTCGTCTGACACGAATCATACGAAGTTTAGAAGTAGCACCTATAAAATATACGCTTATTACACAATCACAGAATGCCAAGTCTGTATGTCTCTTTAGGGGAATAAGATCATTGTTTGAAAAAGTGATGTGTAGAAGAACTTTAAGAGTGAGAGTAAGCGTTAATATGTCCTAAAATGCGATATCGAATGGCAGAATTTGCTTCTACTCAAACCATGGAGAAAACAAAATCTTTTGCTTTCCATAAATCATTATTGATGTGAACATACTGTGGCACTTTTTGAAATAAACTGAAAATGGTCTAAAAGTGGACTCAGACTGAACTCATAGTTCCTCATGCCTGTACATAGGTTGCTGTCTATTGTCGATTATTACCACCGAGGGAACACAAAACCTTCAAAAGACTTCGAAGCTTCACAAAACGCCACTGTCGTCTGATCGCCAATCAGAAACAGATGATCGATATAATAGTACTATTCGTCGGAGAATGTGCTAAACTTTTTTTACCTAAAAAAGCACCTTCGACGTATCTGTAAATAACAGTGCTTTTCGGAGTAGTCTTTCCCCTTTTGTTAACTGAAAACATAAGGGTTGACAAGCTACGTCCTTTATTTATTGTTAGTGAGACCCATCCAAAATATCAATGTCGATCGTAGATGCACTCATAGCTGAGGAACACAAAAACAGTCTGTTAGAGAATCATTCTAACAAGCACAAAAGTACCGTGGATGCATGCTCTCCGTCGTAGGACAGAAGGGTCCTTTTTACGAGTTACAAGTTTTCCCACAGCCGTCTAACAGTCGGTTATTTATGTGAGTGAAGAGTACGTAACCAACTTAAGTAGGGGTTGGAATAATATAGCTGTGTAAATTGTAATAACAGTTGGGGATGGTCTAGTTCATTTCGTATGTCTTTCTTAATCTGCATTTCCAGCATTGTGATAACACCACTCAAAATTAGACAGCCGAAAATCAAATGTTTTCAAAAGGCTGACTTTAAGGAACGAAAAACATGAGGAAGTCGTTCGTGCCATCGAATGCCAAGTAAGTTGGAAAGGAAATATCAGCAGGAACTTAGCTCGCTCACGGAGATAATGTAGTTGCTTCAAATAGTTGAACACCTTCCGAGATTTAAGATAGTGAACCGTCGTCATTTAATAGAAGTGGTTTTCAGTAGTAAACTAACAACACATCGCTGCACAACACAGACCGAATATGTTTTGCATACCAAGGCGGTAGAACTTTGACATTAACAGTGTTCAGAAAATTTACAATCAGACAATAAACTGACTGCGAACAACTTCCCGTTTTACAATGAACAATGGAACATATGGGTCGTTGAAAATGACCGATCTTGATAAGCATCCGCTTTTTGCATTTGGTAATGGTGATGACTCCAACAAAATCATGAAATCACTTGAGTGATCAAATGAAGCTTGGTGAGTGAAAAGATTTCAGCATGAAACCTCTTGGCCATAGCACTGTCCAATAACGACATGACTTAACTCTCTCCACATTCGTACTAAATATATGGATGTTGCATTGGTAGTGATAATGCTGAAACGGGTTGTTTCCAGAATTCTTATAACAGGAGAACCTCGGGACTTGTGTACTAAGCAAAAAAAATGTACAGTTACAGAAAAAATCAAAATGTCTCTGGATGTCGACGTCGAAATCAGGACTCGAGTAAAGTTCTCCAAGATTTACTAGACATATACTTCAACCCATCTTCAGTTAGGATGTACATATTGTGTTCGATGGACAAAGTGATATAGGGACAACGAGGTATGAAACGAACGTTCGATGGTTGAATTCAACCAGTGCTGTCATTTCTATTGATTTTATTATTTTGAAATTTTGATTACGCTGTTTGTGTAGAATTAGTTTATTGCCTTACCTTTTGACACTATACACACAAGCCAGGAGCTCGAGAATTTCACAGTTAGACTCGGTTACCCCGTCCGTCCCATTGTCTAATATGGAATCAATCAAATGATCCAAGGGATCGACTGCCGCGACAGGATTTCTTGAACAGTTCAGTATGGCGCTTGCAGCATCGAGGCATAGTGTTTCCCTCGCTGGTTCGAATCCAGTCGAAGCTCTGACTTTTCACAATTGGGTCTCATCTAAAGTCATAAATCTGTCACACTATTTATTAGTAATAAACACAGGCTACGTTTAAAACTTTTCCCTGAACCGCCTATTAGCCTCCACATTTTGCCGCTTGCGTCTTTGTTAAACTGTTGTTTTCTACGATGACAGTTCCTTTTTTAATCTGTCCACACCTTGAACTTGCTCAAATTCGTGAAGATCAACTCAAAAGGTAATCGTTCATTTGTGACCGTGCGAATTATGCTTACTGTATTCGATGACTTCTTCCTATTTTATATCATTCCGAGCGAGTGCTTATTTCTCACTCTTAATCTAAACATCGTAACCGACGAAGTCGACCGAACTGTCCATTCACATCAAGTCTTAGTAACTTTACTCGCGTGTTCTAACTTCACTCGGGCTTATTTTTGAGACTTGTTTACGATTCAATACGGTTTCTCAGGTGTTGAAGTAATTCAATTTTTGAATTTCTCTCCCCATTTGCACAGTAGTCTGTATTTCGTGATGAAATTGAGATTGCTCCAGAAATAACTACTGATGACATTAAGCAGTTTTCCACCTCAACAGTAACAATTTACAGTGCGCCAATTTTTTGAATATATAATTCATTCCACAACATCACTTTCTCATGGCAGAGAAATGTACTCTTTCACGTTTGTGAAAATATTTCAGTCGGGTCATTCAGTCATACGGAAATATTTTTATTCCCTTTTTAAAGACCACGAATAATGTTAAGCTAAAAGTATGAGACGCAAGTTGAAGCAAGTTCTTAGTTGTCTGGTCGTGAACATGTAATTCCGTTTGGAGGCAGGAGATCAGTGGCTATGTCCTCAGATCCTTTTGACCAAGAGTTGATAACGGTCCTTGCGAATAACAAGGAAACCTTCAAATCCAATTCAAAGTGGGATATAATGAAGGTAACTAGACTAAGTTGTTCTAATGGCAAGGAGTTTAATACAATGGCCAAATCACATGGATTGCGCAAACTTCACCGATTTTCTACATAATGCTTATATTCATCGACCGATATAATTTTCTCCCAAATTACGTTAGAAAAATTTGTAATGTATGGTAACTCACAGCAAGCAATTTCATTGGACAAACTCAACTGGTAAAAGCTTTGGCTCTAACATGACACCGTTCTTAAGCCACTCGTCTACAAGACAGCTGTAAACCATTTGTTCCTTCTGGTTAACACAATTATGCTACTAGGAGATAGGCCAACAAAAAAGCATTTTTGTTAGGATACTTGGCATCTCCACAACAGTAGTGTAACAAATTACCGTTAATTGCAAAACTAGATTTCAAAACCACTAACAACTAGATGTCACTCACCGATTAAACGTGAGAACTAGAACAGACCTAGTGCTAACCGAAGTGTGTCTCACACGCACGATGATAGGAACTCCAATCCTATCTAAAAACAGGTTGCAGTATTGAATTAGGCATTGGATTTTAACTTCAAATTGCAGTCTGTCTACTCGATATATAAAGATTCACCCAAATTCCACAGCAAGTTCTGCCCTTCTTCAGGTTCGGTTGGTTTAGCTGCGTTTTTCCTCCGCGTTCTTGTATACATATGACCATAGGAAAATGCGCGGTCAAAAGTTGTAATTTATATCCAGTAACGTATTCTCTTTGGTCAGAATTCCAATCAAGGTTTAACAATTTTTACGGGTTTTTGTCAACCTAGCCTGGTTCGAACGAGGGAGTGTCAATAGCGCACTTCCAAAACCACATAACTTAAGCCATACATGAGAACCGAAGACTTCGAAGGCGAGTCATGGTGCAACAACAATTCTTTTACAAAGACAACTGAGTCAGTAACTGAACTAATTCAACTGGACCAATAAGTTATTCATCTGTGTCATTCTAATTTGGATGAACCACCTCACTTAATAACTAATGCTCCGAAGAATTACAAGGTGTAGGAAAAACTGAAGACAAATCAGGGTTTTTAAGAGGTGACAGAATATACAGATAACATCTATAATAACATATTGGATGATAGGGTGTATCTAAGCAAAAGACGACAAAACGTTCCAAATAAAATCGGATAGCCGTATGTTCTTGGCGCTGTGAAATCGCTCGTCTGAACAAAATGAGAAACCCCACACTTTTAGTTTACTTTTATGTAACTTCTGACGAAGTTTTGTTTCACACTTAAAAGGCGGTGTGGAAATGTATTTTAACCGTCAGTTAATTCGCCATCGGCTGTGTGAATAGAAGAGCTTAGTGTATGCATTGTTTACGTAGGAAATAATTGAAACGTTCCAAATAAAACGCTGTAAAACTTCAACACACTTCTACACTCTGGCGAAAATCTGACCATGCCTACGGATCGAGAAAGTTGATTAGAAAATGTTTGCCACCAGCACAATTCAGGTCAGTTAAGCAATGAAGGTCCTGTAGAATGTGCGCTTGTCAACAGGAAGCATGTTTTTTCAGACTCGCAGGATCACATGACTGTATGGTTTCCACCGAATCAGGCAAACTAAGATACACATTTGCAACCGGTATATGGTGCACCCCTCACGGTGTGTAATTTATCCGGCTGTAACATTAGTCTTTCATCCTTAAAATTGATGGGAAATCTCTACATCCATTCCTCCTCTTGTTATATTACACGCCAATCTATGATACAGTGTTTTGTCCTGGAAACGAACTAGACCAAATCATCTTAAAGAAGTAAAACGCATTTGGTGACCTTTTGAATAAATAAACTAACAAGAAGGATTTAGAAAATATCCACTGTGTTTGAAAATAATCCCAATAACTCAGTATTTCAGTCCTTCGTGATCAGTCAGGGAATTTTTCCGCGCTACCTATAGGTTGAGATTCGTATTCTGCACTGCAAACAGAGCTGTTTCAATGGTTGACACTGGGGGTTAAATTTCGTACACATTGATGAAATAAAATTGTAGTTTAAAGTCATGTTAAAGATAAGGCCTGATACTTAATACACGAATTGTTATGTCCGAATTCAAATGCGTATACTTAGTACAAAGAGAATTTACAACAAAGACACATAGTGATACGAGTTGAACAGAATGAATTTTAGTCAGAAGGCCGATGCTACGAGAAATGGAGGAATTGAACCATTTCGTAGTAGCGACCTGTTGGCCGAAAATCCACACCGTCCAACTATCCTTGTCATGTGCCTCTGTTATATATTCTGTTTGGACGTCTGCTGATGCGACAAATCGCAACGTTTACCCTCTAGCTTTCCTGATGAACGAGATCAAAACAACCCAGTGCTTTAAACCACCCAGTATGTTAATACTAAATGAATTGAGATTAATACAACTTTATGAGCAGGTTGTTACGTTCCATCCAACTGGGGTAGCCTTCCTCAGAAGTTTGAACAAAACAATCAGAATACGAAAACTGGTAGATGCAAGCATTTCGTATTGACTCATCAGTACCAATTTTACAATAACATGGATCGGTTTTTTTATAGCAAACAATTCAGGGGGTTGGTAATCAATAAGCTGGTCAAGATAAGTCACTAGGTCCAGGGAAGGGTCAAGTTCACAAACAGTTTTTTCTGAACACACGTGGCTGGCTTGAGGCGAGTGATTGTTACAGCTTCAGCAAATCTCAGGATTCTTGAATTGGAGTGACGCAACAGAACTCTGAATGCACAAGCTGGATCGA